>JAAALK010000284.1:4349950-4585923 GCA_019279435.1 Zizania palustris
CCGGCCATGGGTTTTCAAAGGTGATCCAGTTCTCACTTTTTCTGAGTCCAAAGAAGTGTCTTCAATGTTGTGTGAATCACCTATTTAGTTTGTTTTGTTTTTTTGTTCTTTTGATTTTTAATTTGTTTGACATAAACCATTTTGTTTTTGCCATGTTGTTCCAATCGATATATTGCAGTTCACTGTTTTGGGTTTAATCTCAATCCACATTAGTTGTAGCATTGCATACTTTGGACTTGTTTGGAGGACTTAAATCTCAGCTCAATCCATGTGGATGGGTCAGGATTTGAGATCTTCAAAGAAGCCCTTAAAATATCAATGCCTCCACCCTTTTCATTTTGATTGTTTCTGATGTAAATATCTAGCGGTGAACAAGATCTCTTGAGGGATAGGTCGTTTGAGGCCTCCCACCTTGCCTGAGTTGTAGTTTTCTTGGTGTTGGCTAGTGTTGGGCGATGGGTATGGGTTGGCTCAATTACCTCGACCCTCGATGGGAGGGGCTCGTCCTTATCCTCTTGGAGCCTGAAGCGTCGTTTGTGGCCGCCGGTCGGGCATCCAAAATATGCAAGAACTGCTTGCTCTTGTCGAGTCGATGGCAACGGGCAGACTTTGGTGTGCGCCGCCGCTACCGCGCTGCCATGGGATCGCTTGCTGGCCACCAAAGCCTTGGCCTTGCTGAGGAGGCCACGCGGATCTCCAACTCTGGACACGCCTTCATGATGGATCGGTAGGGCCATCCTGGCCGTGGAGAGCCACCGGTGTCGCGTTCCTCCAATTGGCAACTTGTCCTTTGGTCGGGAGTGGGGGCGGCCGGACGGTGGGGAAAGGCGCGACGGCGACGGCGATGTAGAGAGCGAGGGTGATGGCAAGCATTTAGTAGACACTTTCCTCCTTTCTCACAAATCCGAATCGGCGACGAAGGAGGTGAGGAGATGAAACAGAGGGGAGTACCTTACACGTAGAAGGGTATATATACGATCAAAAATATAAAAGCAATACAAATACTTAACAGTGATAATTTCTTTGGTCGATATTTTTTCCATATTCCCAATTCTAGTCTGAGTTGTCTAGCACAACTATGCTATGTAATTTGACAGTTGAACACTGATTGGTGTTTCTTCTTTGCTCTACTTTCAAACTTATTATATAATTAAAAAAAGTTTATTTCTGAAAGATGAAAATAAAATGTTTATTTTTGCATACCGTTGCTACGTGTACCACGACATTTGCTACAAAAGGAAGGATAATATAATATCTCATGTATGATTTTATCTTTAGATGCTGCAGTGATTATTGGTTATCATTCAAAATTATAATATATATGGACATATTTAAATTTCAAATATTTTCAAATATTTGATTTCTTATTTAAAAAATATATTTATAAAATTTAAAATTTGCAAATTGTATACATTTTTTATAATTTTTTTCTTTTCCTTTTTTTTTCTTTTTTCTTTTCTTCTTCTCTTTTCTCCCTTTCTTTCTTTCCTGTTGCCTGTGCATCGTTTCCTGTTGCATTGCATGCTGTCGAGCCAGTGGAGCCCACAATGGCCATCTGGTTGGCCATTTCTTTTGGAATGCGTTTTTTGCTTGATGGCTAAATTTGGCATGGAGAGCCAAAAACCACTTTTTTAGAGATGTTCTAAGGCCCTATCTTATATAACTAACAGCTCACCTCAATCCAATCTCAACACGCTCTCCCTCTCTCTTCTTGATTCCGTGCGTGTGGAGGGCCGACGTCCGCCACCTCCAAGGCTACACCGGCCTCGCACGCCACCCGGCCTGTCGCCGCGGCGTGCCCGACGCCCCTGGTCGCACAGCCTCGTCTCCTCCGTCGCCTCCTCCATGCGCCACCGCCGCCAGCACCCTCATCTATCGACACCCGCCACGTCCAGACGCGCACAGACGCCGCCGCTGGTTGACCCTTCCTCTGCTCGCCCCACCACGTGCCGGCGGCCCCCTCCCCACACTAGGGCCCCGCCACTGAGTCCTTCCTCCGGTCGCGCGCTATCCCCACCACCGCCCTCCTCCATGGCTGCCTCCGTGGCTCCGTCGCCACGCACCAACGCCCCTCGACACCGTGCACCAGCCTCGCCGCAGTCGTGTCCTGGCCTTCGCCTCCCCCCGATGCCCCTGTCGCTCAAAAAAAAAGGATATTTATGTTCTAGTCATAGTGTCTCCGTTCCTCCTGCTCCTTCCATTTCTTGAGCAGTATGAAATTCCAAGAGTTCTCAAAAAAGGGATACGACACGTTGCTAATATAATTGTTTTTTGTTTTCAACGTTACATAGCACGAGTACAATACTAGTTGAATTAACTATACAGCTTGCTACATCTCTTTCTTTCGTTTTTCTCACATCGGGGCTTCAATCATCTCATGGTAATGGGAATATAGGGTGTTTTCACACGAGAGTCGTGGTGAGCCTCCGTATGGGAAACTAATCTGACATGCCCGCTAGATAAGGAAACTAATATTTAGAAAAGGAAATAATTTGAAACTCGAAATGCACAAGTAATGATATGAATCCAACTGTCCCCTTTACCGCTAAATGTATGCTTCGTGATCATACATTTCTATTCTTGATCACACAGATTCAATTTCAAATGCTATATAAGGATATATAAGGACATGTTTGGCTGTTTCTACCCACTTTTAAGATAAAGGCATGGAGATCCCAAACATTTTATTTGTGTGCATTGACATATTGATATGTTAGAGGTACACTGAATAAAATCATGTAGATTTGGCTTCATATATCCCCTTTAGATAATGTCTTACCAATTTGTTCCCTTAACTATCGGTTATTGGGACCACATAGAAACATGACAAAAAATAATATTTAGAAAAAAATATACATATTAGTAATAAAATTATATATTTTAGTATGCATTCCATTAACATAAGGTGTCCCGGTCGTGGGAGGAGTCACCTTCATCTTTGCCGGTGCCATGAGCCGCCTTGTCCTCTGTTCAGGAATGGGAGCGACGGATGGTGGACAACGATGTTGACGGCGAGGAGTGGGGGTGGCGAACGGCGGACAGCGAGGGCGACGAGGTTGGAATCGCATTTATAGACGCTGGGGTTGCAACCGAATCAGAATCGGAGTCCGCACCGTGTCTGTCAGCCGGCCCCACCTGTCAGTGGTCCATCTCCTCTTTCCCCGTGAAAAATCCCCAAATCGCTTGCACATGTTGAATGTTGAATTGATTATGAAATTATGGTTTACTATTGATGTGAACTATAGAAAATCACATAGTCACACCAGAGGTCACGAGGGATGTATGCCTCTTAGCTAAAATGATGGATAGAGAATCTGATGTTTGAGGTAAAAGAAAAGGATTTACTACTCATAAACTCAAGGATTGTTCTATTTCTATTTTAGTCTCACAAAATTTTGATTACCTGCAGCTATCTATGTGGCACGTTGTAGTGGCGAACTACATGTAAAAGCTGATCGTTTACATCGTTTCGTCAAAGAAATACACGACAAAACATTATATAGGCATATATGGCATTATTATAGTTTAGTTTCACATGACCTTTCTATTACAAGTGGCCCTATTTATCATCCCCTGCCAAAAAGTTTACCAAATTAATTGTTAACTCACAATTTAATATATTATGAATGTTCTGAAGATGAATATCAGGAAGGTTCCTCGTAGGATCAGTAGTAATTTAATACGAGTAAAACATAGAAAATATGAGTCATACATGATCTTTGCCGTTTGGTTGAAATTCTCTTCTTTTGCAGTTCTTAGAGCAACTCCAGTAAAACCCCTACTTAGGCACTCAAACTTATTTTTGAAAGCCCATAAATCAAGGTCTAGTAAAGTCCTACTCGGCTCTCAAAAATAGATAGGCTCTCAAAAGAGAACCGATAGACCCTCATCAGTCATCCCTAAGGCCCCTCTCTCGACTCTCATCCGCACCACATGGACATGTGCACTCCTCACATGCCACTATCGTCACGCAGGCTTCCGTCGGTTTTTCCCACGCATGCCAAAGCCAGACCCACTCACCGCCAAGGATTTATCTACACCCACCCCGACGGAAATTTTTAAATGCAAATACAAAAAAATAAATCTTTGTATTTGCATTTAAAAATTCAAATATAATCATTCATTATTAAATAATAAATAATTTATTATGTATTATATTTTTATCAAATACATGTGTATAGTGTATGAAGAAGTTGCGAAAATTAAAAATAAAGTCTCTGTTTTGAGAATTCTAGAGTGAAACTCAGGAAACAAAACTCTTAAAAATAGGAACCCTCGAATTAGGATTTGAAGGCTAACGGCTCTTAAAGACTCTGTTACAGATCTCTACGTGCCTGTGGTGATAATTCTATTGCAGATGGCAGTCTTCTTGACTTTTTACGTCAAGTACCAACATTTGGCTCTCCCTTGTAATATGACCGGTATACTGATGTTATGGATGCCAACAACCCTACGAGTGGTAGCGAGCTAACAACAGACAAAAAAGTTATAGGGGTAAGAAGTTTGCCGCCAGTGCAGCCGTATGAGTGAAGCGAAGTACGCAAACATGACAACAACAAAATCGTCAGGCAGAGTGCACTAGTCCACCACTATGCAATGTACGCAAGGTCCATACGTGGAATTGAACCATTTTTTATTGCATACAAATGTCCAAGGTAGTACTAGGTGAAAGCACCCGTATTGCTTAATCAGGGCTTCAGGCACATTAAGCAGTAGCATTTTCATACACCTCTCCAGCATATTTCCAGTTCATCACCTTCCAGATGTTGCTCAGGTAGTCTGGCCTGACATTCTTGTACTGCAACCATGAAAAACAATGAAGGATATCTTAGTACTAGAGGTCTTTAAATGTCAATTTGTGACACAGATAAGTTGGGTATCCAACAAAAACTGGCACTGAAAAGGCAAGGCATTATAAGTTACAAGAACACTGCCATAGCAGTTGGTCATATGTTATCAGAATGGTGGTATTATAACAGGTGACAATTGTACCTCTGTTTTTTAGGATATGTACATTAGAACGACTTAAAATGATATGTGCTCTTCAATCAAACCTAGAACCTTTGCAAAGTTCACCTTTTGTATCCGTGATTCCCTGTATGATAACTGATAATCAATGTTCCCTAGCCTAGTTGGATTCTACCAAATTTAAGCCCTTTTGGAACATAAATCATGAAACATAGTGACATCATCCTATTCTGCTCATGCTAGGTCATGTGGAAACCAATTGGATGGGTAGTAGTTTGCAAGCTGTAGTTTCATATTGCAAACATTATAAGGGAAATAAGTTGTCCAACTGACTAAAGTGTGATTGACTAACCAAATCATTAGAGGCTTAACAACACCATTAATATTTTACAGTAAAATTATATAAGAATATTCAAGCATGTTATTAGGACTAAAGATTAACAACAACCGCACTAGAGCAACTCAACAAGTAACCTCCAATAGTCCAATCCTACAGCCTAAGATTACCTGCAGGTAGTATGCATGCTCCCAGACATCAATCCCCAACAATGGAACCAAGTTGATCCCTTTTGTTACCAGAGGATCCTGCAAGGAACAAAAAGACAGTTATACAATATCCTCACATCTCCCCAAGTAGGAAGATGAAAAAATGTATTATTTCCTCAAGAAACAAAGGGTTCATAGTTTCACATAGCATGAAATACTAGCCAAGTTAGCACTTTTTCACAATGAGAATAAATAACTTTTGTCATGTTCTTATAACAGTTATATTCAGAACTCACCTAACAGTGAAAATTCATGGGTAGTAGTGCATAAAAGCTTACAGAATGTTCGAAAGGAAAACAGTATATTTGGTATCCAATAATCTTTTTGTTAGTATATACACAATTAATTTGAAGCATATCATAGCAACCCAACAAACTAAACTTTAGAATCCTTGTTTTTAACTAAAAAACAATTGTATGAGACTGATGACCAGGGTATTGTTTCTGCAATACATGTTAACTAGGATGCAAAAAAAAAAGATTAAGCAAGTAATGCATTTTGGTCTATATCTTTTTTATGGAAACAACAATATGCATAACTAATAGACAGTTTCCCTAGTATGTGTACCAAAATTAGTGCATATATTTTCTAATATATTTTTCTTTCTTTGGCCAAAAACAGTATGAGAGGCTCCTGCTGTGTATATATTAAAAGAGGTGGAGAGAGTTACATACAGGGGGGTAGGGGGAGGGGGAGGAGAGAGAGGAACCCTCCAGACATTGTACAACAAGGGGAAATTCGAGGGAGAATCCTCAATTGACTAGGGTGCCTTTTAGGGTCCTCAAGCAGGCGGGATAGGGTTCTAATTCTGTTTTGAAACTTTTGAGCCAGCAGGAAAAACTTGATGGATTTCCCTTAAAGATGAATGTATTTCATTGCTTCCATATTGTCCAGGCCCCTATAAGAAGTATCTCTATGAAGGAAGGTCCTCCAAAATCCTCACATGCTTTGCGGATCATGTTGCATAGAGGGATGGATAGGAGCAATATTCTTCAGTAACCACAACTATTCCTTATTGGCAGTATCCCCATCCCTTAATCATACAAAATAATGGTTTCAATCACCCTCCCAACAAGCATTGGGAGCATGACAAAAAATAATAGAACCTACAAAACTGTAAATTTTCAAGAGTTGAGTGCTTAGTATAGGTGTCCTGTTATCTGCACAAACACTACAATTTTTAAAGAGTAAGAACTTTCACCTGGTTAGCAGTTGTTTCAACTCTGAGCTTTTTTGCCTCTTTATCCAAAGCTAGCCACTGCAGAGGAAATATATATCTAAATGAACAAAACATTTCTTCAGACTGAAAGGATGACATGAACTGAATAAAACAATGCATAATGTACATACCACCCATCCAGATCCTTGTAAAGCAGCACCCTCTGCATTCACCTTCTTCACAAGTGCCTCAAATGAACCAAAATCCTCATCAATGGCCCAGCCAAGTTTCTCATGTGGAGGCTCACCACCACCCTCCTGTGAAACACCCAATATACTTGTGATGATTGAAGCCCCAATGTGAGAAAAAGGAAAAAAAGAAATCCAGCAAGCTGTATGGAGTAGACACTTACGCTGACAGGCTTGAGGTTCTTCCAGAAGATTGAATGATTGACATGACCTGCAGCATAGTTAATTCAAATGTATCACAAAAATGTCCTCATCAAAATGAAAACAATAGTCTGAAAGCAGCACAATCATAATAAATTTATCCAGAAAGTTGCTTTGTAAATAAATTGGTTCCCTGTATTATGCATTCACGTGCACTTATTTTAACAGTAGAAGAGTCAAAACTGCAAAATCAATTCATTGCTAATACAAAGGTGCTGCTATACATGCAAATAAAAATCACCAAGCAATACTGGAATGTAGGGATGGCAATTTTACCCGCAGGTCTGGGTAGCTGGGTAGCCATGGGTACCCGACCTGACGGGCATGGATTTGGGTTTAAATTTGTGTCCACAGGTTCACGGGTTCGGATACCCATTTAATATCTAGTCAAGTTCAGGTTTAGTCTTAAACCCACGGGTACCCAATTAATAAAAAAATGATCCAATGCTTCAATGCTCCAGCAGTTCAGCCCCAAAATTCCCTAGGCTCACAACCTCACCTAATCACCCTACCATCGCTAGCTATGCTTCTTTGTTATGCCTGTGCTAGCGCCAGGAGTCCTCTGTCGCGTCTACACTAAGCCACCGCATGTGTCCGCGACTTCCACGCTAGGCTACCGCCCACACCCGCCATTTCCATGCTAGGCCATCGCCCACGCCCACCGCTTTCGCGTCAGCCACCAGGCCGCCGCCCGCACCGGCCATCACCTGCTGCTTCTGTGCTAGGCAGCCACCCACGCCCACCGCTTCCGCGCTAGCCGCCAAGCCCGCGCCCATGCCATCCATCACCTTCCGCTTCCACGCTACGCAGCCACCCGTGCCCACCGCTTCCGCGCCAGGCCTCCGTTCGCGCCCACCGTGCCTACGCCAGCCATTGCCTATCACAGTGTCGCGCGCGTTGGCCCCCGAGCTCTGATCTACCACATTTGCTCGTCGGAGACCGCTTCAAGCTCCGATCTACTGAATCCGCTGCGCCGCAATCACCGTCCCCAAGCTTGCCATCGCTATGTTGTCATCTGTCGCCCACGTTTGTTGTCACTGCATTGAACCGTTTCCCATCGGGTTTCGGGTACCCAACGGGTTCGGGCATGTGTTTAGTTTCAAACCATTGGGTGGGTTTCGTGGGAACGAGTTTGACTAGGTTTCGTGGGTTTGCTTCACAGGTGGGTTTTCCTCAAACCCGCGGGTTTTAAACCCATTGCCATCCCTACTATAATGATAGATTCACCAAATCAAATACAGAAAACACTAATCTCAGTTTTCTAGCTCAAAAATATTTTTCTTCATAAGAAATGACAAACGTTTAATAGTGCAACTAGAGCATTACAAATTGCAGAAAAGAACATGTAAGCCAGACAACCAGTGACACTGAAAGTCTGAAACTTCCTATTTCAACATCTCAATATCAATCAAGTACAACGCAATATTTTAGTATAGAACTGTGATATGAGTAAAAAAGATAATACAAAAAATATAAGACCTAGACTTGTACTTGAATGTCACAAGGATCCAGCATGGAGCCAGATTTACAAAATGAATTTGTCACACCTCATTTATCTTGCTTTGAGAAAGGCAAGTTGTTTATTTGTAAGAGTGTTAGCATTTATTTAACTCCGCCTATGTTATCTCAACATAGCAGGTTCCAAGCTCAGAAAAAGGAGGGTGGGTCCTTTTTCCCTAAAAGGTTGTGATAGGCTTGACGAGCCAATGGAAAAACCTAGCCACTCAAATGGAGATAAAACACAAGATTGGGTTTCAACTCTAGCCCACCCTAACTTGCTTGGGATTGAAAGGTTTGGAAGAAGAAGAAGAGGCGGCATTTATTTGACAAGGGCAAACATGAAAGCAAAGATGAAAAAGTGACTAGATGTTCTAAAAGGACTTATATTTGGGGGATGTTGAGAAGTCCAAAAAGGACTTACATAAATAATTGGAAGTAGTAGTAATACAACAGGCCATATACTGATACCGACTAACCCTCACAACCAATCTGATGAATGCAGGAAACAGAAAAGATGGAACTCAGGCAAGACAGAACGTGGAACGGTGGCGGGAGGGAGATCACCGGAGCTCCGGCGCCGGCAAGGAGCCCTGCCGAACTCCAGGTAATCTCGCCCCCTTAGGGAAAGATTTAATTCCTGGATAAACATCCCAAAAGACACTCCTAGGCCTTTATAGATCAGGCTACAAACCAGGAAACAAACTCCTAACATTAAGGGATAACCAATTCTGCTCTTATTCAAAACTGTAAGAAAGTATGGGAGGGATATTTCTGTATTATTAATGTTCAAAGAGGAGTACAGGGCTACATTTATAGAGGGAAATAAGCTGTAACAGAATGTCTAGCTGTAACAGAACACAGTAGGCTACAGCTGGACAAGTTCTAGCACCATCTAGAAGAGTCTAGTCTTATCTGGAATATGCCTGTCTAACACGCCCCCGCAGTCGGAACGGGGTGAGAACAGACGTTGAGACTGGACCGGAACTCATTGAAGATAGATGTAGGTAGCCCTTTGGTGAAGATGTCAGCGAACTGTGATGTAGTGGGAACATGAAGTACACAGACATCTCCAAGAGAAACACGCTCCCGAACAAAGTGGAGATCTATCTCGACATGTTTGGTGCGTTGATGCTGAACAGGATTAGATGACATGTAGATGGCACTGACGTTGTCACAATATACCAAGGTGGTTTTGGACAACGGATTGTGCAACTCAGTCAAAAGCTGGCGGAGCCAAGTGGCTTCAGCAACTGCATTGGCAACAGCCCGATATTCAGCCTCAGCACTGGAACGGGAGACGGTGAGCTGTCGCTTGGAAGACCATGAGACCAAGTTGTCGCCCAAGAAGACGGCGTAACCAGAAGTCGAGCGGCGAGTATCTGGGCAACCAGCCCAATCAGCATCAGAATACACCACCAAATTAGTTTGAGAGCATGGTCGTAGAAATAAGCCCATATCCAGAGTGCCACGGACATAGCGCAAAATGCGTTTTAGTGCAGTAAGATGAGGATCTCGAGGATCATGCATATGAAGACAGACTTGTTGCACTGCATAAGAAATGTCCGGCCTGGTGAAGGTGAGATACTGAAGAGCCCCGGCAATACTGCGAAAGTCAGTAGGATCTGAGATAGGAGCACCAGCAGATGAGAGCTTTGGGCTGAGGTCAACAGGTGTGGAGCAAGGCTTGCAGTCTGACATACCAGCCCGCTCGAGAATATCAAGCATATATTGCCTTTGAGACAAGAAAAGACCACCCTCTTTGTGTTGAACAAGCATCCCCAGAAAATTGTGAAGAATCCCAAGATCCTTCAGAGGAAATTCCTGCTGAAGTGCACAAATAGTGCGACGAAGCAAGGCAGGTGAGGAGGCTGTCAACACAATATCATCAACATAAAGAAGAAGATAGACTGTTTCTGTGCCATGATGATAAATGAACAGAGAAGTATCTGTTTTGGCCGTAACAAAGCCGAGCTGATGAAGGTGAGAGGCAAAGCGACTATGCCAAGCGCGAGGTGCCTGCTTTAGACCATAAAGTGACCTATTAAGCCGGCACACATAATCAGGATGAGAAGAATCTTCAAATCCTGAAGGCTGAACACAGTAAACGGTCTCAGATAATGTCCCATGAAGAAAAGCATTATCAACGTCCAGCTGATGAATGGGCCACGAGCGTGAAAGTGCGAGAGATAGAACAGTCCTAACAGTCGCTGGCTTGACAACAGGACTGAATGTCTCGGAAAAATCCACTCCAGGCCGCTGTGAAAAACCGCGAAGAACCCAACGGGCTTTGTACCTCTCAAAGGACCCATCAGCTTTGAACTTATGTTTGAAGACCCACTTGCCGGTGACAACATTAGAATGTGTCGGTCGAGGGAGAAGATCCCAAGTGTGATTGTCAAGTAAGGCTGAGTACTCGGCCTCCATAGCAATACGCCAGTTCGGGTCTGTAAGAGCAGCTCGATAAGTCTTTGGGATTGGAGAAAGTGGTGATGTGGTGAGTAATACTGGCTGACGAAATCCTTCCTTCCCTCTGGTAGTCATAGCATGTTGATTAACCACGGGAGGAATGGGAACAGCACCAGTAGGAATATCACGAACCACTGTCGGCATCAACTCTCCAGGAGGTCGAACTGCCACTGAGACAGGTCGCCGAGTGTAAACAACTCCAAAGCGACGATCAGCAGGTAAGGACCCAGAAGCTGCTGTATGTGAAGGGGAGGCCGATCCATCAGGAGCTGCACGTGGCAGTGTGGTCGGCTCAGCGGGAGCAGCTGGCACGGCTGGAGGTCCTGCAAAAAAATGTGATGGTGCAAAGGGAACCATCACGGGGTTAGGTGCAGTATCCAAAAAATCAAAATCTGCCGGAGTGGGAGGAGATGAATCCTCGGAGAAAGGAAATGAGGACTCATCAAAGACCACGTGGCGAGAGATGATGATTTGATTGGAAGGACGAGCAAGACAAAGATATCCCTTATGATGAAGGGAGTAGCCAAGGAAAACACACAAAGTAGAACGAGGAGCTAGTTTGTGTGTAGCAGTGGCGGAAAGATTTGGGTAACACTTGCAACCAAACACACGGAGATGTGTGTAGGAAGGCAGTGTCCCAAATAAAGAAAGATGAGGGGTGGAAAAATTCAAAGTTTTGGTGGGAAGAATGTTGAGAAGATGGGTAGCAGTACCAAGAGCTGCGGCCCAGAAGGTGGGAGGTATACTAGCCTGAAACAGCAGGGAGCGAATGACATTATTGATAGTGCGAATAATGTGTTCAGCTTTACCGTTCTGAGGCGAAGTATAGGGGCATGACATACGAAGATGTACGCCATGTGACAGAAAAAATGATCGAGTGGTGGAGTTATCAAACTCACGACCATTATCGCATTGT
Organism: Zizania palustris; assembly: GCA_019279435.1. Taxonomy (NCBI): domain Eukaryota; kingdom Viridiplantae; phylum Streptophyta; class Magnoliopsida; order Poales; family Poaceae; genus Zizania; species Zizania palustris. The sequence goes on from JAAALK010000284.1 coordinate 4,361,955, forward strand.
ATCCCCTGAATAGTGACTCCGAATTGGGTGCGAACATAGGCAAAGAAATGAGACAACGTGGAGAAAGTTTCCGACTTCTGGCGAAGTGGAAAAGTCCAAAGAAAGTGTGAGCAATCATCAAGAATAACCAAATAATATTTGTGACCTGAAACACTGATAACGGGAGAAGTCCAAAGATCACAATGTATTAATTGGAAATTATGACTTGCTCGAGATGAAGAGGAATGAAAAGGTAATCGAGTGTGACGACTCAATTGACAAACATGACAAATAGTGTTCGAAGTTTTATGACAAGTAGGATCAGCAAGGTGAGACAACTTGGAAAGAACTTCATAGCCAGGATGACCAAGACGCTGGTGCCAAACGGTGGAGGAAGTAGCTGCATGGAAGGTGGAGGCGGAGAGCTGCAACGGGTAAAGGGGTCCGGAGCTGTCACACCTGACGATCTCTCTCCGAGATGGAAGAGCCTTCACAGAGCAACCAAAAGGGTCAAATTCCACGGAACAATTATTGTCGGAAGTAAACTGGCGTACTGAAATAAGGTTCTTAATAAGGTTTGGTGAAACCAAAACATTATTAAGACAAAGATTATGAGGTAAATGAGCAACGCCAGTAGAAGTAACGGGCAATAAATGACCGTTTCCGACAACAATATGAGAAGGAAAATGAGAGGAGGATGTGGAATGAAGAATACCAGCATCAGATGTCATGTTGTGTGTTGCACCCGTGTCAAAAAACCACTCAGATTGAGAGGGTTGTTGAAGGGACATGGTCTGAAATTGGGCTGCAAGAGAATTCTGGTCCCAACCAGAAGGCCCAGCGGACCAAGTGGGCCCAACAGCTGGAGCAGACCAAGGTGGCCCAGAAGCAGGAGGACACCACTGCCTAGCCCAAGGGGCATTCGGCCCAGCAAGAAAGGCAGAAGGCTGCGGAACAGGACCAGTCCCAAAATTTTGTGGGCTGCGTGGACCGGGCCACATCTGAATGGACCCGGTCCAGGGATTGTGTGGACTGGGCCAAGGGCGTGGACCACCAGAAAAGGAGCCATGCTGGCTGCCACCGCCCGGGATAGGGTTTTGGCCGAACCCTTGGAGCCAGCCGCCGCCTCCGCCTCCACTGCCGCCGCCGCCACCTCCGCCGCTTCCGCCACCGCCTCCGCCACCTCCACCGCCTCTCTTTCCCCCGCGTTTCCCACGCTTACCAGATCCAGTTGGAGCTGGTTGCGGAGGTCTCGAAGGCTGCGGAACAGGAGCGGGAGCAGAGCCGCCGGGTCCAGAGGCAGCGGCGAGAGCGATGGCCGGAGAGGGATGCGTCTTCGCCATCGTCAGCTCCTCAAGCTGCAAGTCATCCCGAACTTGAAGAAAGGAAGGGAGGGGACAACTGCGGCGAAGATGAAGCCCGAGAGCAGTGAAACGCTCGTTGAGGCCGCGGATGATATTGAGAACGAGCGTGCGGTCAGAGATGGGCTCGCCCAAGTCGCGGAGATCTTCTGCCATCCTCTTGTACCGCCGGCAATACTCAGAAACCGAGAGGTCGCCCTGAGAGAAAGAGCGAAACTCTTGGTCGGCGAAGAGAGCGCGGGTGGTACGGTTGCCAAGGAACTGCGACTCAATGGCGAGCCAAGTAGCTCGAGCCGTGGCGCCGCGGTCGGAGATGGCATCGGCAAGGTCATCAGAAATGACTCCCAGAAGCCATGTCTTCACGACACAGTCCATGCGCGCCCAGTCAGGAGATTGGGGCAGAACTGTGTCGGAGAGAACATGATCCTGCAGCGAGAATTTGCCAACAGTGAGGAGGAAAGATTCGCGCCAACGTGCGAAGAAGACAGAGTTGACGTCGAGGACAAGGGGAACGAGGGCGCGGATGTTGTGAACTGCAACAGCTTGAGCGTGCAAGTTCAGGAGCGCAGCAGCCTCGTGATGCAGAAGAGCATCAAGGAGAGATGTCGCGCCAACAGAATTGTTGGTGGCAGCAACATCCGAGGAGGGCGCAACTGTCGCGCGCTCTTGAGCAGCACGGCTGAGAGCAGCCTGGAGACGAGCATCTGCCGCATCTCGTTCCTGCTGAGCAAGAACAGCATCCTGTTCGGCTTGGCGGAGACGAACAAGGGCAGCGTCAAGGAGATCAGGCGGAGGGACGTCAACAGCAGGGGCAGCAGAAGCGTCACTCGCCATGAGGAGCAGCAGGAAGAGGCAGCACCGAGAGGAGGCAGCACCAGGAAATGGTGCGCACAAGCAGCGGAAGAGAGGGATCAACCTCCTGATACCATGTAAGAAAGTATGGGAGGGATATTTCTGTATTATTAATGTTCAAAGAGGAGTACAGGGCTACATTTATAGAGGGAAATAAGCTGTAACAGAATGTCTAGCTGTAACAGAACACAGTAGGCTACAGCTGGACAAGTTCTAGCACCATCTAGAAGAGTCTAGTCTTATCTGGAATATGCCTGTCTAACAAAAACAATGTAACTAATTTATTCAAATGCTGCCACTTATTTGGACCCACGCCCTTAGGCGCCTTCCTCTTGCTGTGCGCCAGCCCTTTGCTGTGCGCCAGCCTCCTGCTGGGCTGTTTTACGACGCGCATATTTGCGCCCAACAAATGCATCGATAACATTACCCCCATCTCCAACAAACAGCGCGTCCTCGAGCTGTACTTCTGGGAAACGGTGTTTAAAATCCTCCAATTGTTCCCATGATGCATCTGTAGCCGCTTGACCCAGCCATTGGACCAATAACTCCCACACTCCTCTATTCAGGCGTGCCCGGATCACCTTCGATGGTGTCGGTAGAACCTTGCCGTGAAGGATTTGTGGCAGGGGCACTACCTCCTGTGGCACTTCCCCTTCAAATTTCTTCAATAGTGCTACATGGAAGACATTATGAATACGTGCCTTCGGTGGCAACTTTAATTTGTAAGCCACCTCCCCAATGCGTTGCAGCACCTGATATGGTCCATAAAATTTCGGTCCCAACTTGGATGGCGCCACCATGGTGACACCCACTGCTGACCGTTGTTGTAGCTTCAACCAAACCCAATCCCCCACGTCGTAATGGACATCCCTCCGCCGTTTGTCATGGGTGGCTTGCATAGTGACTTGCGCTTGTAGCAACCGATTCTTAATGTCCTTTAGAAATTCATCCCGGGCCATTAATTGCCTGTCCACCGCAGCCACCCGTGCTGTTCCCTGCTGATATGACCTGAGTGTCGGGGGCTCCCGCCCATACACAATGCGGAAAGGGGAACACTTGACCATCGTTTGATAAGATGTATTATAGCAATATTCTGCCCACGGTAGCCACTGCAACCATGATTTCGGCCTGTCTCCTGCCAAACAGCGGAGGTACATCACAATGACTCTATTAACAACCTCCGACTGCCCATCTGTTTGTGGGTGAAACGCGGAACTCATCAATAATTTAACTCCCGCAAGGCGGAACAATTCGGACCAGAATAAACTCGTGAAGACTGTGTCCCGATCACTCACAATGGAACAAGGGATCCCATGCAGTCTGACAATCTCGTCAAAGAACACCTTGGCCACTGATGTAGCGGTATAGGGGTGTCCGAGCGGGATAAAATGAGAGAACTTGGAAAATCTATCCACCACTGTTAGAATTACTGATTTGCCTCCCACTTTAGGAAATCCCTCCACAAAATCCATCGATATATCGCTCCAAACCTCTGATGGTACTGGTAGAGGTTGCAGTAAACCGGCCGGGTGAAGATGATCGGTCTTATTTTTTTGACAAGTCAAGCAGCCCCGCACAAACTCCCGAACCTTGCTGTTTGCTCTAGGACTGTAGAATGTCGCCCTCCAGCGATGCAGCGTCTTCTCAGTCCCTTCATGTCCACAATCATGTGCAGCGGCCAGAGTCAGTGGCCATATGGAAGAAGCTGCAGGAACAAAAACCTTGCCCTTGAAGAGCAACAACCCATCTGCAATTGTCCACCCTTCTTTTGCTTGGCCGGCCCGCACTTTGGCTTGAAGTTCAGCCACTTGTGTATCACTGTCAGCCTCCTCACGTAATTTATCAAACAACTGAAAATGTGGTGCTGATATCATGTGAAGGGCTGCCGTGTCCTCCTCTCGACGGGACAAGGCGTCCGCAGCTCCATTCAGTTTTCCTGGGCGATACTCCACTGAAAAGTCATACCCAAAGAGCTTGCTGACTCATGTGTGCTGCGGAATTGTCGACAGCCGCTGGTCCAAGAGAAATTTGAGGCTATAGTGGTCAGTCCGGACGAGGAATGCACGTCCCCACAAATACGGTCTCCAGTTGCGAACTGCTTTGACCAGCCCAATTAATTCCCTTTCATATGCCGGCAACTTCTGATGATGGGGTGCGACTGCTCGGCTGAAATAAGCAATCGCCCCGTCCCCTTGATGCAGCACCGCACCAAACCCAGATCCAGATGCATCGCAGTCCACCACGAATGGAGACGTGAAATCAAGCATCTGCAGAAGTGGTGCTGTCATTAGGGCCTGTTTGAGCTGAAGAAATGCCTCTTGAGCCTCCTCCGACCACCGGAAAGCCTCGCGCTTTAGTAGGGCTGTAAGAGGTGCTGCCACAGTCCCATAACCCGCAATAAATTTGCGGTAATATCCTGTCAAGCCAAGGAAACCGCGCAGAGCCCGCAGTGAATGGGGCTGTGGCCAAGACTCCACCGCTGAAATCTTCTCCGGGTCCATGGCAACTCCTTGATCTGATATAATGTGGCCCAAATAGGTGACGGACGTCATCCCGAACGAACATTTGGACTGCTTGAGGGCTATCTTGTGTGTCCTGATGATGTCAAACACATGTTTCACATGTTGCAAGTGTGCTGCCCAGGATGTGCGATACAGCCGGACAGCCACCGGCGGTGTCCCCGGGAGAAGTCGGATGCGGTGATCATGTCGACGTGGTGGAGGCAGGCCGCGCGGCTCCTCGAAAATGTCGGTGTAGGATTCGAGGAGGGCGCTCAGTACGTCGCGGGCCTCTGTCAGTGCTGCACATTGGGGGGTCGGTGCGCCCACTCCCACCCAACGTACCGACCGGCCATGGCGCCAAAACTCCATTGACAGAGCACTGAAGTTCCATAGGATGGGTCCCAGGGACCGCAACCAATGGACTCCCAGCACCAAGTCAAACCCGGCCAAGGCCAAGCCGTAGCACGTGATGTCGAACAGCTCCGTGTCGATGGTGATCGGTAGTTTGGTATAGATGCCGTTACTGCAAACGGAATCACCATTTGCCACGCGAACAGAGAGGCCTGGCCGTGGCTCGACCTGTAGACCTAGCCGAGACGCCACCTCCTCCCGAATAAAGGTGTGCGTGGAGCCCGTGTCCACCAATGCCACCAAACTCTCGCCCCGAATGGTCACATGGAGCTTCATTGTACTGCTGATGTCAATCCCTGTGAGGGCATGGAGTGATATCCCCAAGTCTTCCACTGCCTCCCCTTCATCTTCATCGTCTTCCAATTCCAACAAATATATCCCTTTCGCCTTACACTTATGATCAGCAGTATATTTTTCTGGGCAATTATAACACTCCCCGTTCGCCCTTTTTGTTGCCAATTCCTCCGGAGACAGCCGCTTGAAGCGTGGTTTGTTCTGCTGTCCCGCTTTTGCTGGCTGTCCCACAATCCCTCCTTTAGGCGCTGCAGCTTGGGATCGGGGCCCCGCCTTCCTTGTGGCCCCTAGTGACTCCCTGCGTTCATAAGACCGCGCCAAACTCATAGCAGTCTGCAGATGTGTTGGGGCCTGCAGTTCTACGTCCGTACGCAGTGGTTCACCCAGTCCTGCTGTGAACAAGTTGACCTGTTGTTGCGGTGATAAATCATCACAGTGGCAAAGAAGTAATGAGAATTGGCGTTCATACTCTTCCACTGTGCCTGATCTATACAAATCCTTCAGTTCTGCCAACCCATTATGACGCAGGGGCGGTCCAAAGCGCATGTGAATAAAATCCACGAACCTTGGCCAGGACGGCACACCATTATCCCTCTCCAGACTATAATACCATTCTGCTGCCACCCCTTCCAAGTGAAGTGAGGCAATCCACACCTTCTCCTCTGCCATGGTCCGCATGCCCCGAAAGTATGTCTCACACTTATTCACCCATGTCAAAGGATCTGATTCCCCCGTAAAGGTGGGAAAATTTAACTTCGGTCGCCGGTACCCTCCATCATCCGAGCGGCCCCGGCCACCCCAACCTCTGCCCCCTTCCTCCTGTAGGTTCCTGCCACCACCACCTCGGGCGCCCCCTTGTTCACAGCGGCCAGCATACATGAGATCATCTCCTGGTCTTCCTCCTGTCGCCCGCACCCCCTCCTGTCCTCCTGCCCCGCCAACACGACCCCCTTGGATGGATAGGACCTCGCTGTTGGTGTCTTGGCCAGCAGGGCCGGTCTCTTTCAGATCGCCGGGAACACGTTCAACCAGGGCCAACCTTCTGTCATGGGCATCCAGGCGGCCGTTCATCGTTGTCATTTGTCCCATCAGCCGCGTCACTGCCCCCATGAGGAAGTCGAGCTTCTCGTCAGCGGTCATGGTCCCAGGATCTTGTATGGAACCGGACATGTTGTCGATGTTCCAGTTGAATCTGATACCAAATTTGATACCGACTAACCCTCACAACCAATCTGATGAATGCAGGAAACAGAAAAGATGGAACTCAGGCAAGACAGAACGTGGAACGGTGGCGGGAGGGAGATCACCGGAGCTCCGGCGCCGGCAAGGAGCCCTGCCGAACTCCAGGTAATCTCGCCCCCTTAGGGAAAGATTTAATTCCTGGATAAACATCCCAAAAGACACTCCTAGGCCTTTATAGATCAGGCTACAAACCAGGAAACAAACTCCTAACATTAAGGGATAACCAATTCTGCTCTTATTCAAAACAATGTAACTAATTTATTCAAATGCTGCCACTTATTTGGACCCACGCCCTTAGGCGCCTTCCTCTTGCTGTGCGCCAGCCCTTTGCTGTGCGCCAGCCTCCTGCTGGGCTGTTTTACGACGCGCATATTTGCGCCCAACAAATGCATCGATAACATATACAAATCAAGCTTAATATATCATTTGATTGCTGATCAAATTAGAGAAACATTGAATCCCAAAACTACAACAAGGGATCAACACCTGATCAATCACACAGAGGCCCTGTCAGAAACACAGGAAATTAGAGTAAAACAGTTCAAATCCTGCAGGAATCAGGAATCCAGCATTCCAAATGGGACCTTAACAATTCACCTAGTAGGCTGGTACATAAAGTTCAACCACGGGAGTGGAATCTTGAATCATATCTAAAATTGCAAACAGGACCTCAAAGTTGCATGTTGAAGCTAAATAAAAACAATTAATGCACATCCCCAGACCCCAATAACCCAAAAATGAATGCTACTCATAGTAATAGTCCATCATACACAATAAACCTGTAGTACAGGGCAAGAAATCCGTAAAAGCACAACCAAAACTTTACAAAATAAACGAAAAACAATTAGAAAAATTCTGCAAATTTCGCACTCATAAAGACGCACCCCTGTTAAGTCGACTTCAGATAACAAGAAACAGCTCTATATGCAGTGCAGTGAAAAATGCCTCCACGGTGCATCGAAATTGGTATGGGGCAGACCACTATTAGAAAAACTAATCTTAAATTCGCAGTCATCAATAAAACATAAACCCCCTTAAAACCCTAGAAATGGAAGGATCCTAAAAACCCCCAACACAATCCTATTTTCCAATTGGGAGCACAACTCATGCCGCTCTTTCCCGTGCAGACCAGTCCAGATCAGCAGCAGTAGCGCACCAATCCCCGCAAAATTCATGAGATCCCCCGCCGCCCGTGTCGCCCATGAATCGAAAAGCCGCACGCGAGGAAGGGGGCAAGGACAGGTGGTACGGGTAAACAATAACGGGGCATGGCGCCATGACCCTCACCTCCGCCGTTGAACTTGATGACGCTCTGGAGCTGGACGACGGCGGAGGCGTCGCCCTTGGCAACGGCGGCGTCGAGCTTCTCGAGCGCCTTGTTGTAGTTGGCGACGTAGGCGGCGTGGTGCTTCTGGTGGTGCAGCTGCATGATCTCCCCGGAGATGGCCGGCTCCAGCGCGCCGTAGTCGTACGTGAGGTCAGGGAGCGCGAAGGTCGCCACGCCCCTCGCGGCGGGCAGAGGCCTGGCGCCGCCGAGGGCCGCGGCCACTAGGGCTTTCCTCGAGGCCAGCGTGCGGAGCGCCATGGCTGCTGCTACGAGCGCTAGCGGCGCGGAGCAGCGGCGATATATATCGGTGGAGATGAATCAGATGGCTGGTAGTGGTAGGTGAGAAGTGCGTCGCGATTCGTGCACGATAGACGGCCGCGTGGGTGGCACGCCCTACTTGTTTATTTTAGAGTATTAAATGTAGACTATTTATAAAACTTATTTATAATTGATGGATTATTTGCGAGACGAATTTAATAACCTTAATTACGTCATAATTTGACAATATGATGTTACGGTAAACATTTACTAATCATAAATTAATTAGGATTGATAAATTTATCTCACGAATTATCCTCCGATTCTACAATTATTTTTATAATTAGTTTATTTTTAGTCACTCAATTTAACGTCCAAACATCCGATGTGATACTGACTAAATTTTAACACCTACGTGTGATTTATAAATAAATCTAGAAATGCCAGAATGATATTAGAAAACGGAGGTGGTCCAGTTTGTCATCGTTTAGAAAATATTATATAAGCAACACTCATGTTTAAAGTTTTTAAAACTCGAACACTTTTGTTCAATAACATAAAAAGAAATATGAGATTTCATAATTTGTCATCGCTAAGAAGTGTACGAATATTTGTGTACCGGATTATCATTTTATTTAAAAAAACACTAGGTGACAAGTAAAAACATGTTTGTTTCTAAATTATTTCAGCTTATAAAAAAACTAGATTATTAATCCAAAACTGAAACCCTAAATGATAGATCTTTGGGTCGCAAAATGTAAGCCGTCAAATCTCACATCTTTTATCCAATTATCCTACTTTGAAACCAGCCAAGGTCCAGAAAAACTGCTGCATAAACGATGGGCGACCATGCCAACAAGGCAACAATGTTGCTTTCGCCAGTACTGTTTCATCAGTTTTGCCACGAGCTCGCGTCACTCTCAGCGACGAGCTTGGAACGGCCGGTTGATCATATCTTTTATTTTCAGAGATGGACCGCTCTCGTAGTAGCAAGAGTCATGCTCTGTCGTCAGGAGTTCAGCACAATCTCAACTCAAGAAAAAAGTATACATATCCGTATGTATATCAAAAAAAAACTTTAGTCGCTTTCAAGATGTCTATTTTGATTATGACGATACTCTGAGATATAAAACTATAGTTCTTGATTGTAGGAAATTATCAAATATCTCATCTATATCCGGCATGAATGAATTGAAGGAATTTACCTTTATACTTGAGATTTGTGGATTATACTTTTTCGTTCCTGCGGGAAGTATCGTGTGAAACTATCTCCTAGGAAGATCCAGGAGCAGGTGGGGTTCTCAGCAGCTGTTGCAGTAGGCGGGCTGCAAGGCGCTGTGTAACACCTCGGGCGACACGGGACCCAATGACACGGCCTCCTGGTTCTTGCAGCATCTGAGCACCAAGATCACTTCACAGTGTCAGGCTAAATGGTTCTATGGATAGATGTTGGAGCACACACTAACAAAATGAAGCTCAAGTGTACCTGCACTACTGGTTGCAAGATGCTTGGATCAAAGCCATCTGAGGATCTCAAAAGCCGCCATATTCTGAAAACCCTGTCTCTCAGCTCAATCATTTGCTCCCTCTCGACCTTGCTTATCTTGAAGGGCCCAGCTGGATTGCCGCTGGATATTAGTGGCTTGAGGAATTCTGGAGCTGCGTTGTACGAATCAACCAGTGTTCCAAATGTGATGGCTTCTGTGACCCGAACTGCTTCTTTCACAACTAGAACTCGCAATTCCTCCCCGTCAGGACCAAGTAGAAGCTTCAGAACTGGTTGTAAAGCATCTTTCGCAGCAAACTCTCTGTCTTGGATCCCTTGAACGAGAAGATTTTCAAGCCTATTCCATCTGTATAGAAGCAAAATTGGAGTCAAACAGCAGTAGATTACTCGTTAGAAGATGCAGTTACTGGTAAGAGTAGTCAAAACTCATAACTCTCCATTAACTACTTCATGATCATATAAACTTGCCTGAATTTTCTGTCCTTGAATAGCAGCTCAATTAAAGCATCTCTGAGATATGGATTGGAATCAGTGAGTAGCCTTTTAGCAAAGTAAGGGTATGAGGCAGCAAGCACCTTAAAATTGGGGTCAGCATAGAGTGCTAAACCTTCCAGTACAGTGAGTGATCGCAGTATCAACGCGTAGTATGGGGGAACTAGATTCGAACAAAGAGACAAGTTATGTTACTACATGAACAGAACTAGTATATAGCTGAACCAGAATCTGAACATCAGGAAAACATACCTTTGAATGGGTACTGGTAGAGAACAGCGCCTAAGCCATCAACTATAGTCTTGAAGTTTAGCTCACTTACTGTTGAGTTCAGAGCATCATCAAAGAAATTCTTAAGAGCAGGGACAATTGGGGAAACATCTACATCAGGTTCCAAAAAATCAAGTGCATAATAATCACGAGCCATCGCTTCATAGTCCCTATTGACCAAGTGAATAACATGGCCTATGATGGCTACTCTTGCAACCTCTGGGGTCTCACTCATCATACCAAAATCAATAAAGGCAAGCTTTCCTTCAGGTGTCGCCAACATATTACCAGGATGAGGGTCAGCATGAAAGTAACCATACTCCAAAAGTTGCCTTAAACTACACTGGATACCAATGTTCACCAAATCGAGAACCTTCAAACCTTGTTTTTCAATAGCTGCTTGCTGGTTTAATTTTACACCCTCAATCCAGTCCATTGTCAGAACCTTTGCACTTGTGTAGTCCCAAAATATATCAGGCACCAACACATCTTGCTTGTCAGCATATAACTTCTTAAACCTTCTTGCATTTTGGCCTTCCTGCAATCAAAGTTTCACAATCCTTCAATCATCAAGAACAAAGTTCTTATTTACTAAATTCCACTAATTAAGCAACTGAGTATGTATGCTAGTTCTGGGAAGCATTTACAAGAAGGGTTCACAATATTGGTTGAAGATCTATCCTTCTATAATTTAAAATGTTTTGGTTTCATCCGAAATTTTGGAATTCAGCACGACATAGAATTTTCATACCAAAAGTGAAAACCCTGTTCACAAGTACAGTGTAACTTGAAAAAAGCAAACAAACATCCATCAAAAGGAAAAGCAATGATGTATATTCTACTGCAGGTATGTCACCAGATTGTGTGCGAAAAGGTTCACAAGAAGAAAATTGTACCTGGACATAATTAAGCTCTTGGTAAACTCTTCGAGCAAATTCATCCATGAGAGCAACAACATCACTAGATATAAAGTCGACATATTTATTTATTAGAAAGCCAAGGCCCCTCAGTAGATAAAAATCAAGCCCTATAATATCCTCAATACCAGGCCTTTGCACCTTGACAGCTACCAGCTTCCCAGAGTATTTTAACCGTGCCTTATAAACTTGACCTAAACTTGCAGCAGCAATTGGAGAAGGTGATATTGATGAGTACATTGAATCAAGAGGAAAGCCAAGCTCCCTCTCAATACATGCAAATGCCTCCTCATCTGGAAACGTGGGAAGTGAATCCTGCAAGGCAACCACGTATAAATCAATTGGTGATATCAAAAAATGTAAGGAATCTGGAATCACCTTAGCTATCAGGAAACATCCTGAAATGGCATATTGTCTTAGAGTGGCATCATCAGAGTGACAAATTATCAATTTTTTCATGGCACATTGGCCTAATGTCGGCATAGTACCATCCTACTCCGTTTGAATCAGGCAAGCAAGCACGGGTACCTGCAGCTCGGAGAGCTCCTCGAGGTACTCGGGCGGGCAGAGATCGGGCCGCGTGGACAGCCCCTGCCCAATCTTGACGAACGTCGGGCCGAGCCTGGTCAGTATGGTCCGCAGCTCTATCGCCCTCGCGCGCCTCATCACCGACGACGCCCCGCTCTGTTCGTCCAGCAGCAGCTTCAGCCCAAACGCCCCCAACCTGGACAGCACCTCCGCGGCTCGCAGCGCAACCTGGTGAAGCAGCAGCCGCAGCAATCCACACAGCAAAGGTCAAAATTCTCGAAATTAGAGCGCCCAGAGTTGACCAAGCATAGCGAGCTTAAGCATCGAGATTGCCTTGATGGTTCGGGAGCCATAGCGGGAGGCGAGGAGTTCGGGGCTGAAGACGGTGGCGGCCGCGGCCCGAGCCATGGCGCGGGACTCGGCCTGCAGGTCCTCGGCGCGGTCGCGTGCCAGTGACACCACGGCGGTAGGCGCGGCGGGCGAGGAGGCGCGGGGGGAGAGCTGGATGGAGAGGTCCGGGGATGGGGGAGCCGCGGTGGAGGCCGCTCGGAGTAGGGAACGGCCGCGGGGGCCGGGGCGGTGTCGGCGCCGGCAAACCGCGCGGCGCTGAGGGGAAGGGATGGAGATGGAGACCATTGCGGCCGGGGAGGTGGTGGCCGCCATGAGCGGCGGTAAGGGAGGAGCACGCGCGGCGCGTGGTGGTGCTCCGGGCGTGGTGCGGTAGGGTCGACCGGTCGATGGCCGGCGCACCGGCGATTGGGATGGCGAAAAAGTACGATTTTTTAATAGGCTTTTAAAATACAGACTGCCGTTCATACGATATACTTAAAATATTTAACCAGACCGGACCGATTACAATGAACAGTATGTTTTTCCTTTTTTAGAAATAATTCAGCCGATCATTCAGCCCAATAGTGAATAGCGCAGTTTTGTGTTTTCAGAAAATAATAAACTTTAAAAATTCATATAAAATTGGTTATAGCTCTGATTAGCTCCATTCAAATTTTTATAAATTCATAAAATTACGAAATTTAACTTAGGATGAAATAAAAATATTTTTTCTAAAACTTTTTGCATACTTTTATTTATGAAATATTATTTATATTGTAGTTGTCGTTCGTCGGCGTGCTACGAGCCCGCGCGGGCGGGCACTCTGGAGCCTGATGGCCGCGGAGGCCTCACGCCTCCACGCTGCTAGAGCTGTCGTAGAAGGTGTCGGAGAGCATCAAACAAGCGGAGGAGACATGTGTGGGGGACCTGATGAACGGCGAGTGCGCGGCGTCGTGGGACGAGGTGGAGGAGCTCAGCGCCGCTGCCAGCCACATGCGCGATCGCAAGAAGGATAGCAACCCGCTCGAGGAGTACTACAAGAACAACCCCGAGACCGATGAGTGCCGCACCTACGAGAACTGATATGCTCGTACGTGTGGCCTCATCATCCCTCTTTTACCATTTGCTGCTATATGAGCATCTTAGCTTTTATCTAGAGCGCCATGATGTACTGTTGTGTGTTGTGTACACAGTACACTCGCCTCTTGGCCTTTTGTAAGTTTGGTTGTTTATCCTAGTTTGCAATAACCAAGGTTGGTTTGTAAATTAGTTCATCTGGTCACAAATATTTTGATCAACATCTGGTCAATCTTTTAGAATTTTGATCTTTGATAACTTTTAAACAGAAAAACTATCCAACGGTATGAACCTGTGTCTTGTGGTCCACTGGAGGGAAACAACTATGTGTCGTTTATGTTTCGGTTGTTACATATTTTATATCAAACAACAACACGTAGTAAGATATGTTACGCGTGAATGTTTTGTCCGTTGTTATTCATGTACCTCCGTGCATCATAATCCATTGTCCAATGGCTGATTGGGCCACGACACAATGGAAGAGAGAAATGGAGTGAGGATATTGGACTTCTAAAAGAAGAATAAAAACAAAGAATGTGAGTTCATGTTTATTTTTCTATAGAATGGAAGCATAGGGATAATTGAATTTTGCAATTATATTCCTTTGTTCATTGGTGTATTTATAAAAAAAATTAGAATTATTTCAATCGTCTATAAATTCTATAAAGTTTCTTCAATCCAAAGAAGTCATTGGTCGTTTGTACGTCTGAAACTGGCCACATGGTTTCTTAAGTTGAGGCATAGTAAATTATAGCCACGAATCAAACAGACCCTAAATGTTTGAGTCCATTTAGATGTAGGAAATATTAGTTGGGATTGTTTTGTTGGATGCATCAATCGGTTTCTTGTTTGTTTGCTTCCTTATAACTTGGATTCTAGTAATATGTTCATCGATTGGAACCGAAATCCAAACTTTAATTTGCACCCAAATTATATACATTTCGTCACACCGCTCCAAATGTTTACATAATAACTAGTATTATAATATGCTAAATTTAATATTCAGCCAAAAAATTGAAACAAATATAAATTATATACCGTATGCATAAAAAGGATTCAACTCTAGAATTCTACCTAAGCATAAGCTCTAGGCATTGATATTGTTTTTTACGAAAGAAGTAGAAGATCTATTGATTATATCTATCGTACAATATAATCGGCGAATTTGAGTGATGTAATGTCCCATCTCGTACGGTCTTCGTCGTACCGAGATAAGGGCTACACAACTGAATTGAAATAAACATCATAACTGATATTTATTCAACTCAACGGTAGACCATCACAAACATATTTACTTAATTACAGAATAGTGTATACAAAAGCCGTATGAGGCATACATCGCGACAAGCAATCATTACAAAGAAGAGCGGAAGCAAACATACACATTGCACAAACACCATCCTCTAAATCTACTTGGGAACTAGTCCTGAAACCCTACTTCTCGTGATACTCTTCTTCTTCAACTTCATCATTTGATGACCGAGTTCTCTGCATCGGAATCTTCACAAAGTGGAGGTGATTAGAAGGGGTGAGTACAAAAAGTATTCAACAAGTCCCAGAATATTTTATAGATGCAATCGGGTTCAAGGAAAGGCTTATGGTTCATAAGAAAGAAGTGCATAAAAATTCTAAGTGTATTTTTGGTTTTAAGATAATTACCTTGTCTACAACCATTAACTATCATATTCAATGAAAAACCTACTCGTTCTTTCGAACCTATCTCATTTTTCCAATTACTATCTCATCATGACCTTCATCATTCTAGGTTCTAATCATCCTCTTTCCACTACACAATTCACACATCCTCGGCTATTCAAGTTAACACTTTCTTTTCCACTACACAATTCACACATCCTCGGCTATTCAAGTTAATACTTTCTACTCCATTCCTCTAAACCAATTTATAAAAAATCACACATTTATACGCAATGGAAAACAATCAATGCACATGTCCATGACCGTGGACACGACTGTTCGAACAGATTTAACTTTAGCTGAAGGTGTACACTTTACTCTCATGACACAAACCACTCCTACTACCCTAGCCGTAGAGGAGGGTTCATGACAAGGTCTTTTACAAGCGAGTCTAGGATATCGTACTGCCAGTAAGATGGGTCCGCGACCAAGGAACATGGGCATTCACCCCCTGTTTCCTTAGGAATCCCGCGAGTGCTCCACCGTAACCGCACTTCTTCCACAATATGGCTAAGATTTTCCCCATGAGCCACTCCGGCGATTCCACACCTCCCGGCAACCACATGCTATCCTAAACTTACTAGCTACTAAACTAGGGGGCGGAGCCATGATACCCGTGAGGTTGCACGAGGGTGGTGCAAGATGTAGTTTCCCTAAGGGATCAGTCTTTAATCTTCATATGGAATCGGGCCTCCAATGCAACGAATCCATACAATGATATCTATATCACTACCCCCTCTTTCTCTATTTTTATCCCAAAACCTAGTCCTTGCTATCCTTTAAATATTTTCCTAAACTCCCAATACATTCCACACACAAGCATTTATCAATTCATAGATTAGTAATGTAAAGAGTTGATTCATCATACAAATTTATTATCAAAACAAGTTTGATTTCATACAACCCATCACAATTTTAGGATAAAGTTGCATAAATCATCAAGGCTTCAAGGCATACAAGTACAATTTCACAAGGAAGGCTAGTGCATCGAGTTTTAGGTTTTATTTGACTTAATCGCTTACGCAACGTCATAATTCAACAGTGCATAGTGCATGTGTGCTTGTCCTAATCGAACACACACACACACATATATATATACACGAGAGTGCTATTCTACACCACGTGTGTAGAATAGCTATTCTATACCGACTACTTTCAGTAGCAGATTTTATCAGTAGAATAGCAATTGAGTACTACTTTTTTCTCAGTAGTAGATTTCTTGGTAGAATAATTATTCTATACCCGTGATGTAGGATATCATTTGTGTATATATATATATATATAAGACAATTTTAGCAAATCATGAGATCAGTATGATTAAGGTAGGGGGACTTGTCTTAGCTCATAAAGTACTTCAGATTAAAACGAGATTTTCAAGCGTGTCGTCTTCTCTTGTCTTCCAAGGCGATGACTTCACGAAAAACAATACAATAAACAAAATATATAAGAAATATCCTAATATTATTTCTAGTGGTGCTAAAATAAAGCCGGGAATTCTATAAAAATTTATAAACTTGAACGGAGTCCGATCGGAGTAAAAATGATTTTTCTAGAATTGTTTGAAGTCTCAGATTTTCTGGAATTAAAAGAACAGTGCTGTGCTGCACTGTTCACCCGGGCTGTATTGGGCTGAAATCGTGGGCTCGCACATGGATCTAATGGGCTGAAATGTGCCGACGAGTGGGGCCTGCTGTCAGAGACAGAAAACAGAGGAACGAGGAGATGGCTGGAGGTTGAAGAAGCAGTGAACAGCTGAAAACTTTTCTAGCTTGGATCTTCTCCGATTTAACCCCGATGAACATGAAATTTTAGTTAATGGTGGATTATAGTAATATGAATATATCTCGGATTTTCAAATGGAGCCACGGTTTCATCACAATGAACAAGGGGGAAGACCGATAGGGATCGGCTCACGTGACTATGTCGAAGCATTACATTTGTACTTGTATAACTAATATGATTACCTTAAATAAGAATAGAACTCCATCATATATCTTGATTTTTATAAAAATATATTTCTTCGGGCATTTCTTTATGCAAAATCATCAAGGACGGTATTGAGATCAATAGTGTCCAAGATATCCTTCTCGATGATGCACATAGTAAAGTCATTTAACCTTTCTTGTGACATAGTTGATCTCAAATAGTTTTTCAACAATTTCAATTTTGAGAAACTTTTTTCGCTAGAAGCTACAGTCATCCCGTACAGTTAAGAGAATTCGATAGCCAACTAAAACATTTGGATAACAATCTGCATCTATAACAAACTTGAGAATCTCAGGCGCTGACATCAAAAAATCTGGCAAAGTTACTTGCAACACATTTAATTCTGAAAAAAATCATTGATCTCAACATCGGATGAGTTATCATGAGAAAATTTATCCACAAAAATCGTATAACCGTGTATACTATATACATGGGCTTGTACCCCTTCTCAGCATGGGCCCTCAGCCATCGCACAATGTGCCCCCCTAGGGCCAGGCCTGCAAAGTAGCAAGGCATGCGTGTTAGAGCAGCAATTCCCATGAGCAATTTGAATTGTGAGTTGGAAAGGAATTGAATCAAGGAATGCGAATTTTGGGGTATAAGGAGATTCATCTAATTTTTATATTTTCAGACATGGATCAGTAAACTTTCGGTCTGATTCCTTGTGTTGCAATTGCAGAAATGAAATTGCAGATCAAAGTTAGAGTTCCGAAAGAGAAACGAGTTGAATTAGGAATTGAGATGAATGATATTTTTTGATTATAGATAATGATTATTCTTCAAATGAAATAGTTAGGAGCCAAGGTTTGAATCAAAGAATTAAATTAATTAGAAGGAAGAAGATTGTTTCGAGGTTCGGAAAGGAGTTGTCGAACGGTGAATGATAGTTTTCAGTTTGTGAATAGAAAATTTAAGAATAGAAGTAGTGAATGTTTTCTTGAGTTATCTCAAAATTCGATTTGGATATTGATTTAAGATTTAATCATTGAATGGTTTTCAGAAACAATATCTTCAGACTAAAGACAGTTTATTTCGAGATGAAATACTTGGAATCAATAATTGCATCGGAGAATTGGATTGGAGGAAATTTTAATATTTCATAATAGAATGATTAGATAGTGATTGTAAGATCTGACGAGCAGTTTGATAGAACTCTCCAGGATAAATCGAAGGTGGACGAATGATATTTTTGGTTTAGAATTCGATTGAGGTTTCTTCTGCGATTTATTTTGGCACCAACAACCATAAATCAACAATAAACCAAAACTTGAAAATTAGCTTTTTATTAAAATTAAAAGTTTTAAAACAGCCTGAAGATCAGGATGTTATAAGTGTCCACCAAACCATCTGTGTGTTAAATCACAACCCTTTATTCGCATCTAATAAATCATAGCCATCAGATCTTTATTTTTCTTGGTCGGCCCAGCCCATTATGGCATCCCCTCTCTCTATCGTTGGACCCCTCCTTTTTTGTATGGAAATTGATCTTTTGTTCTATATGGCAATTATTAATATAAGAAATTTAATCTATTTTATAAGGAAATCATAAATATATGGAAATCTGATTAGTTTTATATAGAAATAATAAATAAATAGAAGATGTCTTAATGATGCAATATTATTTTTGGAATCGAAATCCCCTTCCATACCCGCCCTTTTCTAATCTGGCACCTTTCTCTAAAATCAGGAGTCCATGACCGTATTCCACCATCAATTTTAGTGCTAGTCTCGTGAACCAGAGCCTGCATCGTGCATTTTTGTTCCATCGTCACCCGCCCTCATCACCTGTTGAATCCATCGTCCCCTCCCCGTCTCCGTCCGTCATTCCGATCGGATCCTAACCACCGGATCATCATCACCGTCAGTCAACTCTGTTTCATAATTGCATTGTTTCATAATTGTTTTTTAATTTTTAATATTATGTAGCATGGGTATGATACTAATTATAATAAATATAGAAAATAATAGGGGTGCCACCAAGTGGCAACAAGAACAACACTAGCAAACACCAAGAAAACTACAACTCGGGCAAGGTGGGAGGCCTAAAGCGACCTTCTGACCTATCCCTCGAGAGATCTAGGTCACTGCTGTCAGTTACATCAGAAACGGGTGCAAGGCATTGATATTTTAAGGGCTTGTTCGGAGATCTCAAATCCTTGACCCATCCACATGGATTGAGCCGAGATTAAGTGAGCAATTTAATTTATGTTTGCCATGTCTGAGCCTACTTTAACAAGAATTTCTGATTTGATGTTGATGCTTCACTCTAAAATCCCCTCTTTTGTAACTATTGTTGTATAATCAACAATCACGTTCTTATGGTTTGTCTTTTTGACATGGTTTTTTCATGTTAAACATATGAGCCATGCTCTCGGATAATTGAAATTAATTTCCATATGTTTTATAGCAATTTGTAGTACATCTACTGACCTAGAGAACAATCAACAAAACCAACATTTCTACATGGCACTTTAAAACTACATATATTTTCAGAATATAAGTTTATAACCATTAATTGAGCTACAATAGTTAATTCAATTAAGAGGAGTAGTTGACACCCAACATTTCACTTGTGCAAATAATGAATTGAAGATGGATGAATTAACACTTATGATGCTAATGCAAATGCATTACAAATAGAGATTAGACATGTGCGAAATGTAGAAATGGAACCCATCCACATGGATTGAGCTTAAGTTCGCCAAACAAGGCCAAAGTATGCAATGCTACAACTAATGTAGATTGAGATTAAACCTGCAAAAATAGTGAACTGCAATAATATCGATTGGAACAACTATGGCTAAAACAAACTGGTTTATGTCAACAAATTAAAAATCAAAAGAACAAAAAACAGCAAACTACACACAGGTGATTCACACGACATTGAAGACACTTCTTTAGACTTAGAAAAGTAAGAACTGGAATCACCTTTTGGAATCACTCATGACCGGGATGCCTTACCATCGACCCATCATGAAGCGTGTTGGTGTTCCTCTAACATCTCAAATACAAAAAATAAAATGTTTGGGATGTCTATGCCTTTATCTTTAAGAAATAGGTAGAAACAACTAAACAGTAAACATGCCTTTATATAGCATTTGAAACTGAATCTGCGTGATTAAAAATAGAAATGTATGATCACAAAGCATACATTTGGCGTTCAAGAGGGGTAGTTGAATTTATATCATTACATTTGCGTTTCATGTTTGGAACCGTTTCCTTATCTAAATATTATCACCACTTAATCAGAGGCACACACCACCCTCTTGTGAATCGCCCAATAATATTCCCATTACTTGCGATGATTGAAGCGATCCCGCGGCAGCACGGCAGCGGCGGCGCAGGAGCAACAAGAGAAGAAGGTCACCGAGAGAGCCACATCTCCGGCCACTGACGCGAGGGAGCTCATCGCCGGAGCCCAGGAGAAGGACAAACTCCAGCGTGAGCTCAACAGGAAGAGGGCGCGCGAAGAGTTGGAGGAGATAGAGAAGACGTCGCGCGGTCGATGAGCAGCACCATTGATCCCGCGGACATGAAGTTGCTCGGGATCTCCGCGGTGGAGTACAACGTCTGCTCGCTGAAATCCCGCAACAGCGTGCGCCGCCGCGGCAGCATGCATGCTCCAGCAGCTCGGCTTCTTCCTGAAACCAGACTGCTGATTGTTACACTTACTAGCCTACTCTAGACCTTTGTTAACTACAAGTTTCTACTCTTAAGTAAGCTCTAGGATCTTGTAGTTTGTAAGAAATTTTTGGATTGGAACAATCAAAGCTTCTACTTAGGCTAGTTGCTGCCTATATTATTGTGTAAGTGCTACTCAAGAAAAAGTGTGAATGAGATTACATCCTTTGTTTTGTCCCATGCAAAAACTCCATTTCAATATCTAGTAGTTGTGCTTGCTATGTTCTTGCTTCTACAGATGAACTTTATTTGGTTCAGTATAATTTGGACTGTTTTAACGGTGTCGTTGTTGCCTGTTGGTGAGATTTCGGCAATAGATGGAGGACTTACGATCAGAAAACCAAGCAAGTAACCAACAGCAACAGCCATTCTGAAGATTAGTACAAAACCAATGAGAAAAGAATGTTTCTGTTTGGTGAAGAACATGTATGTAATTACTGCACACCATATGTGTCGAAAGAAAGGCTGGCATCAAATTGTGTGGAGATATAATTTTGTTGAGAGGATTGGCTCAAATTGTGAGATTTAACATTTTTTAATAGATTAAAGATTAAAGATAAAGATGAATCGTACGATAGACGAGCAAAAATGAATGACTCAAATTTACCGGCTACGTCTATCTTGTTAACTCGTCAATTATATAGTACGATAGATTTATGAAAACCACATTTTTAAATACAAGTTACGGATACATATTTTATGGATTTGTGTCAATTATAATTAAAGGTAATTATAAAATTACATAATATTACGCACTGTATATATACATAACTGAAAATTTTACATATCATACTCTCTCTATATATATACACACATAGTTGATATTGATTCATTAGTTTTGTAAGCTCCCGATAGTTTATATCTAAATTTTTACGCGTTTTTTTTTCAAAACGTTTATCGAGTGTTTTTGACTTGTTACTTGGCAAAGATTGATATACGCTGAATATAAAATTTTTGTTGAGTGTATTTAGGGTGCGTTTGACATGGCTCCAGCTCCAGCTTCTTTATCATGTAAAGCTGAAGCTAAGCCAAACACTTTTCATGAGAAGTGGATCTCGCTAAGAGCGCTCCAGAAAAATAAACTAGAGCGGTGGAGTATACTAGTCTAGCCAGCTTCAAGTGCTCCACTCACTACACCAATCCAGGAAACTTTCGTCGGCCAAAGCCGACGGAAGTTAGCCTTTTTTCGACGGAAGAAGCTAACTTCCGTCGGCAAAAGGCTAATTTCCGTCGGCATTTGGCCGACGGAAGCGTGTAGACGGAAGTTAGCTAACTTCCGTCGGCCAAACCTAGCCGACGGAAGTTAACAGGAAATCGGTAACTTCCGTCGGCCAAATCCTAGCCGACGAAAATTAACTAAAAAAATCCAAAAAAGAAAATTTGCTAACAAACTGAATAATGAAGCGTTTATATTCATACATAATTCATACATAACAAACTGGTCATATGGAGTATGATGACATAATTCATGGTCCAAAAAATAGGATGCACACCATATGGTCCAAAAATAAAGGAGTGCACTGTAGACTGTAGTATGATGACAAATGGAGGTGGAGAATGAACAATAAAATGAGGCCAAGTAATGGCTACATTAGTGCACTGGCGTTAATGTGAAAATGTGTACTGGGCACAGCTTGTGCCTTTAGTAATCAAAAGTTCAAAACAGATGCCGTAGGCACTAAATCCAACTTCACATCAATGATATGCAGGTGATGACTTAAGCTTAACTGCTAATTCAACATCTTCTAGAGGCACTAGGCAAACAGAGATGATAGTATTTGAACATGATAACGGTAATGCTATTTGGTGGCATAGATTCCACTATTCCTGGTTCAGTAAAAGATGTTGGACACCTATTGGAATCTCCTGGACCTTTAATCATACTTTCTATGATAACATGATGAGTTAAAAAGGGAACTTCAGACTTCAGAGGACCTTTCTTCATGGAAACTTTCAAAACTGGAGCCTGGACCATTTGGAAGCAAAGAAACATCAAAATCTTTTAAAACAAGGAATCAAACCTGGCTTCATGGGTTAAAAAATGTAGCCAGGCAAGAAACAAGCCTTCACTAATAGGCTTTTGCAAATATCTAGCCTCTGAAATGCTCATAAATAGCAACATCCAAGTTGCCCGCTGTGTAAAAAATGGGATTTCACATATATGTAGTATGGCAAAATCTCACACTATACCATGAGACAAATAACTTGAGAATCAGAAACAACACATAATATGTAACTTAACCTCAACATGGATCCACCTTTTGTACTCGTTAGGACATGTTCTTAACAACTAAACAATATAAACAATTACAACACGACTAAAAGTGCTAGCTCTTGCATGTTCCCACTGAACTGAACTACAAATAAACCACTGAATATGCTACTAGATGATACATAAAGGGAACAAGGGTCAATACAATATCACTTCTTAACCATCTTTCACTAACTTCATCTACTTTCTAGATCCTTTTTGGGATATTTCACTGTCGTCTCGGTTTTAGGCTTTTTGCCGTGTACAGTGTATATGAACTAAGTTTTGCAGGTGCAGGATAAAATGGTCAGCATCTAATACTCAAGAAACACAAAAGGTAACAAAAGGAAAATTTAGTCCATATGATCTTCAATCATATATTCATATCCTGTCAGATATAACTGCATATAACTGCTGCTCATGAGCCGAGATCAATGCTCCATCTCTACAGATCAAGAGCTCCAACAATGTGAATTACTGAATTTAGCACATCACTTAAAAAGTCTAATACTATGCACTTACACATACAAACTCTGGCTAAAATATCACATGATCACAGTAACAAATTTGACATATTCATTAACGGGTCAAGAAATCGATCTTGAGTTAGGGCGTACTGTCGGATCCGCCGTTGGCAGTGTAAACTAGGAAGTCGGCGGGGTCGGCGCCGAGCAAAGGAATGCGGCCCTCACGGGATGCCATGGAGGCGGCGGAGGCGGCGGGAGGTCGGGGAGGCGGGCGGAGGCGGCGGGAGGCCAAGGAGGCGGGTGGAGGTGGCGGAGGCGGCGGGAGGCCGGGGAGGCGGGTGGAGGCGGCGGGAGGCGGGCGGAGGCGGCGGGAGGTCGGGGAGGCGGGCAGAGGCGGCGGGAGGCCATGGAGGCGGCAGATGCGGCGGCAGGCGGGCGGATGCGGCGGGAGGTCGTGGAGGCGGCGGAGGCGGCAGAGGCGGCGGCAGGCTGGGGAGGCGGGCGGAGGCGGCGGAGGCCGTGGAGGCGGCGGAGGTGGCGGAGGTGGGCGGAGGCGACGGGAGGCCGGGGAGGTGGGCGGAGGCGGCGGGCGTAGTCGCGCGGAGGCGGCGGGAGGCCGGGGAGGTGGGCGGAGGCGGCGGGCGTAGTCGCGCGGAGGCGGCGGCGGGGAAGAAGAGAGAAGGGGAAAACCTAGGGTTAAAACAAGGCACGGGCTGAGAAAAAGAGGCGCGGCCTGGGAAAAAAAGCGCGTGGCTGGAAACTTAACTTCCGTCGGCCACATCTAAAGCCGACGAAAGTTAATTTTAACTTCTGTCGGCTTTTATGCTGGCCGACGGAAGTTAAGGGATTTATACCGGGCGGGGAAAAATGCCTCTATCTTTCGTTGGCCACTGTGAAAAGCCGACGGAAGATAAAATAGCCGACGAAAACTTTCTGTTTTCTTGTAGTGACTCTAATTTCAGTATAGATTTCAGGATCCAGAGCTCTACCAAACAGACCCTTAGAGTACAATCAACAAAGATTATTTTGTCAAGTGGCTGATGAAATGCACTCGTCCAACTATCCGGTACCCGGCGAACGCGTGTTTCTGTAGCGAATAGACACCAATAGTTAAAAAATCTTAAATTAATCAGATTCCTTATCCGAGAGACCCCCTTGGGCGTACCTACGTCACTACCGGAAACAACGAGTTTGCCGAGTGCCCTAGAGTTTGCCGAGTGCAATATCTCGGGCACTCGGCAAAGATGTGTTTGCCGAGTGTTTTTTAAAAAACACTCGGCAAACAAAAAACACTCAGAAAATTAAATGTTTGCCGAGTGTTTTTTAAAAATACACTCGGCAAAGCCTTGATACTAACGGACGTTACGGCGGCGTGCCCGTGCGGCCTAAAATTTTTTTTTGGGGGGGTTTGCCGAGTGTTTTTTGAAAAACACTCGGCAAACAATTTTTTTTATTATTTTATGTGAAACCATGTTTCAATTCTACGTGGTATTTGCAATTTCTTTTTAACTTGAATTTTTTTCTGCACTCACAATACAACATATATGATCCCTTGTAAAACTTTCATATTTTTTTTAAGTCATTTAGCTATTTTTTATTCATTAATTATATTTCTAGGATTTAAATTGAAATAGGTGAAATTTGAACTACAAGTGCCTAAAATAATAAACAAAAAATTATGGAAAAATCATATTCATGTTTTAAAGTCTATTTATGGTTCTTATAAACTGAATTAAAAGAAATTTTGAACAATTTAGGATGTGACGCTCGTTCAACAACGTGAAGCTTAATAGTTTTTTAATTATAAAAAATCAAATAAAGTCTAAAAAACATGAGACTTGTCATGGTGTTATTATATTATACATAGATGCTGTGATAAAAATTAAAAAATATTTCGAGAAAATTATCACGTAGAGTGTTTAGAAATCGTAGATTATGAGATAAGTGATTAGGGTTTAGAAAAGAAATGAGATAGGTTTGAAAGAAGTTTGATAGGTAAATTATTTTTTGTACTTGAAATTTTTTCTACAATAAAAACACAACACATATTATCTCATGTAAAAATTACACATTTTTTTGATTCAGTTTGTTATTTTAAATTATTAAGTATGTTTCTAGAATATAAATTGAAATAGGTTAAATTTGAACTACAAGTGCCTCAAATAATAAACAAAAATTTATAAAAAAAATCATATTCATGTTTTAAGTCTACTAGTTGAGTGCCTGTGCGTTGCAACAGAAAAAATACAAGATCAAAAAACATTATCTAAATGATACAAATAATTTAAAATGTGATAAAATATAATTTATCATAATTCAGTTACAACTTCATTTTTGCATAAATGCACTATCAAATGGCACTTGCAAATGACAAAGATCTTAACATTTTTTTGGGTCAAGTCAAGTGAACTATTGGCACCATATATACAATACATACAAGTGGAAAGCAGTGCACTTTAGATTGAACTTTTTAGTAAAATATTCTATATAGATCCGTGATGCAGGTTTGAGCTATTGATAAAACACAACAAATATTTTAAGGGGTCTAGGAGCAAAGAACATGGTTATATACTGACTACAATCTAATTCCAGTGCATTCAGCTACATACAAGAATTATTTAGAAGACATAAGAACCTCTTAAAGACATGTAGAAACCGGTAGAAACATGATAGTGAAAAAATTACGGAACTCATATTTAAGTTGGTAACAGAGCTAGTTGTTCATATTTCCAATAAATTAACAATTTCGAGAATATTCACATTTATATAACTGGAAATTCCCAATAAGTTAACAATTAGAATATGATAGTAGCATTTATATCCATCTACACTATTTAAATACATTCACAATTTCATCTCACATGAACTATTGAAATAACCATCAGTAGACTATTTGCATTAGCATGAATGTAGTTGCATGCTCTCATTTCACATAAGACACATCTAGTTCATCACTCGGTTTATGACTTCACCACGAGACACCCTACATAACACAACAACACAACAACTAGTAAAGACTAAAGTGCTAACTGGCTAATTGTAAACAACAGAGCAACAACACACAATCTTACGCCTAAAAGACGCTAATGATAGCGGCAGCAATGAATCACCACTTACAATTGCATTTTTTTATAATTTACCCCTTGTTATGTTATAATATTAAAGAAATCTAGTACAAATAGATTATCCCATTATATAACTACTAAGGTGAACAACCCCAATGACATAGTAAATTGTAGTATAAATAGATTCAAAAAAAATGTCACGACATTTGTGGTTAATTCAGCATTTCAGGTAAATGGTAATACGGTAAATTGTAAGTTAGCTAATGTCACAAGCTTTTGTTGTTAGTGGCGTAGTTCTCCATGTAAATATATAGATTGCAAACTATACAACATATAATATAATTGTGCTCACACCCTCGAGAATCAAGATAGAGCATCCTGCAATAACTACAACATTTCAATGAACATACAATACAAAGTTCTTTGACATTGAGATAATATCAAACCAAGTTGTATTGAGTGCATCCGAAAGGGAAAAATCCCCTTGGTGTTTTCTTATATAACTATATAAGATAAATTTGAATCTACGGGATACCTTGAATGAGACAGTCAGATTTTCAGCATGTGAATGCAAAAATAATTCTAGTAAATAGATTTTTTTTAATTTTATCACATACTTATGCTACAGGTTGAGAACTAAGTGATAAATAATTAAATATCGCTTTGATTTAGGCGTGTATAAACAAATACAAATATTTGTATCAGCACTTAATAAAAAGGTAGAGGGTGAAAACTATTACACAATCTAGAAGGGGAAACAAAACAATTTTAAGGAATAAAGCAAGCACTACAATCAACTACAACCGGTGAAGCAAGTGAGATAAGTAAAACAGGACTGATAATTCTGCATGTGGCAATAGATAGGGGGAATATATATTACCTGGGTCTTTTCTGGGGATTGAACAATTGTGGACAATAACTTGGATTTTTCTTGAGCAAGCTTCACCAACTCAAAATCAGCTTCGGAAATCTGTATAAGGCAAACACATAAACAGAACATACAACAGTGTTTTGTGAGCGATCATTTTTTGTATATAATATATAAGATTCTATCAATTTTGGCTGTTCAATGTTCATGTCACAAAAGTATAAATGAATAAAGCATTTCTTAGGAACAATTGTCAAGTGTAAATGCAAATGGAGGTTTGAAAGTGATTTTTTATACAATTATATAGAATGATTGCTTTTTCCAAACGTAAAAATGTAAACCTTCTGGGTTCATGACCTATTTGGTCAAGACTCAGGAGCACTATAACCTGCATCCTGGAGCACTATAACCTACAGGATGTGGAGTTGCAAAATTATATCTTCAAAAAGTCAAGAGACCTAGTGGAGCGTTTGCCTAATATTACATGGTCAAGCAAAATATGTCAATGTAACAAAAGGAAGGGGGTTGCAATGTCAGTACCTTCCTAAGGGGTTTCCTATTTCCTATCATTTATGGTATTGGCTTTTGCTCAGTGCCAGCTGCTACTTGTTGTATACCACAAGCTTTTGTTTCAGCGAATTAACCTCCGCCTCTAGCTGCTGAACCATCGGCTCCTCCATCTGCACTGTTCGCAATCGCCTTATGATGTTGTACGCAAGAAAGAAGGGAACCAAATAGCATTATTCCCCAAGCAGGAAGCGTTTGAGAGAAAGTGTGTCTTGAAAGTGAGCGGCATCGAACCTCGTCAATTTTGGCCTTGAGATCCATGCGGTGCTCATCCGAGTTGGAGAGTTCATTGACCATGGGTTGCAGGAGACTGAGCTTCTCCTCCCTGAAGTAGAGGAAGTTGATGAGGGCGCTGAGGATGTGGATGGCGCGGCGCGGGTCAGGGCGGAGGTCACGGAGCGTGAATCCAGGGAATTGGACAGACTCGAGGAAGGTTCGGGCGTTACAGTAAAGGCGCAGAATCTGGATGGCCTCCACATGGTGCTCAGGGTTGTTGAGCGCCGCTAGGGTGTCGAACCCTAGCTGCTAGTCGAGGTCATCCTCTCTGCAAAACCCCTAGAGATGAACAACAAACCCAGGTGCTGAGACGGCGGCGTGGCCTTAAGCCCCTAGGAAGCACGACCTCAAGCTCCTTGGTCTAGGACCAGCCGCTAGGGGCGCCGGGGCGGTCGGGAGGAATCGTGGAGGCGCACTACCGCTGCGTCGACGCACGTGATGAGGAGACGAAGAGCGGAGGGAGGCCGCCGTCACGCTGATGCACGTGTCGAGGAGAGAGAAGACGAATCTAGCGCATGGTTGTGCTTGAGCAGAGGGGAAAAGGTGGCCGAGCCGCGAGACATGCCCGCGCGCGTCGTGTGCCTGGTCGCTGCCGATGAGCAGAGCCGCAGAGGGGGCCGGGGCCGTGGGGGAGGCAGCGCAAGGAGATGGCCGGATGGGGCAAGCGGAGGATGGGCGGAGCAGCCGGGCCACAGGACGTGCCCGCGCGGTGGCGCAGGGTCGTTGCCGACGAGCAGAACACCGGAGGAGTGGGGGAGGGGAGGGTCGACGCGTGAGGAGAAGATGCGTAGAACGAGGCGTTGGTTGGCATGAGGTCAGAAGGAAATGTGAAAGAGACAGTATATACTGACTGATAGGGCCCACTTTAAAGGGGTGGTGGTGAGGCAGACTCACCACCACTACCAACCTTTTAAGTAGTATAGATATAGATTTAGAGTTCTTATCAACTGCATTGAAAGAAATTTTGAATAATTTAGGGTGCGACACTCGTTCGACAACGTGAAGCTTAATAGTTTTTTAATTATAAAAAAATCAAATTAACTCTAAAAAACATTATACTTGTCATGGTGTTATTATATGATGCATAGAGTCTATGATAAAAAATTAAAATGTTTCGAGAAAATTATCACGTATAGTGTTTAGAAATAGGAGATTACTAGAGGATTAATTAGGGTTTAGAGAAGAAATGTGATAGGTTTGAAAAAAGTTTGATGGCTAAATTATTTTTTATACTTGAATTATTTTCTATAATAAAAACACAACACATATTATCTCATGTAAAAATTCCACATTTTTTTGGTTCAATTTGTTATTTTTAAATTATTAAATGTTTTTCTAGAATTTAAACAAAAATAGATTAAATTTGAACTGCAATTGCATGAAATAATAAACAAAATATTATTAAAAAATCATATTTATGTTGTTGAGTTTATTTTTAGTCCTTATACAATATAATTTTATAACTTCTATCGAGGAAAATATTGTAAAAAAAATTAAACAAAAATAAAAAAAATAAAAAAACTCTTTGCCGAGTGCCAAATTTGAGGCACTCGGCAAAGATTTTGGGTTTGCCGAGTGCAACACTCGGCAAACCAAAAAAAAACTTTCCCGCACAAATTTTCAGCCAAATTTCAAAATTAGCGCACTTTTTTTTCAAAATTTCAACAATTTTCTTTTAAAATCCACCCCTCCTTTCCTTCTCCCTCCACTCTCCTCTATCTCTTCCCTCCCACCGACGCCCTCTCCCCCAGCCACCGAGCTCCCGGTGGGCTCCTTCCTCGCCGGCTGCCGGCCCCGCCCCGCCGCCACGGCCTCCGCCCCGCCGCCCCTGGCCGCCCCGCCCCGCCGCCACTGGCCGCCCCGCCCCGCCGCCACTGGCCGCTCCGCCCCGCCGCCCCTGGCCGCCCCGCCCTTGGCCGCCCCGCCCCGCCGCCATGGCCTCCGCCCCGCCGCCCCTGGCCGCCCCGCCCTGCCGCCACGACCGTCCGCGCCCGCGCCGTCGCCTGCGCCCACGCCGTGCCCGCGCCGTCCGCGCCGTGGCCACGCCCACGCCGTGCGGCCACGCCGTGGCCACGCCCGCGCCCGTGGCGCGCGCAACTTTTTTTTTTATTTTACACTAAATTCTTTGCCGAGTGCTTTCTTTTGGCACTCGGCAAACCAACCGTTAAACAAAACCATTCCGTTTGCCCCTCTTTTTCGCCGAGTGCCAACTTTTACACTCGGCAATACATGTTCGTCGAGTGCCCGAGATTTTACAGTGTTGTTCGCCGAGAAATTTTTTGCCGTGCATCATTCGCCGAGTGCAACACTCGGCGAAGCCTTTGCCGAGTGTAAACAAGGCTTCGCCGAGTGCTTTTGGCACTCGGCGAACAAAGGTTCTCCGGTAGTGCGTGGTCGATCCGTCCAAGGATTGGTCGCTCTTGTACCGCGTTAAGTTACTGATGCTACACCACCATGCATGCAGAAGCAGAATGCCGTGCTGCGTCGTCGCCCGTGTGGAAAAAGCCGGCCGCGTGTGCGTGGAAACGGAATCCTGCGCGCGATCGATATCAGTCGAGAAAAAGAGGAGCACGTGCGACATCGATATCAGCTGTTCAATCAAATCAGTTTATTAGTTCTGCAATCGATCTGCACCGATATGATGCATGGCCGGCTGCTGGCCGTGCATGTCGCTCGCTGCGGCGGCCGGAGTTTTTTCCACACGGCGCCGTGCGTTGTGTCATCTAGCTCTCCATCCCTAGCTCGATCATATCCAAACCAATGCAAGCGAATGGTCGATCGATCGCGTGTTCTTGAGTATTCTCTACTGGACCATATCTTCTTTGTTGATCGCAACATCACGCGTACGTTGACAGGGAAATGGATATATGCTTTGTTTTTTTTAAACGATTCCTTTAAGTCTTGCTGTTTTTACCCGTGGCTCTGATTTTTTTGTCTGTCAGTGACTTCAGTTTATAAAAGAAATGTACATAAACTTAGCTTGTACAGTCTGAAAAGGTGTAAGTTTGGGGTGTTTGGATAAAAGGACTAAATTTAGCATGTCATATCAGCCCATGTCATATCAAATGTTTCGACATTAATTTGAAGGACTAAACGTGAACTAATTATAAAAATAATTGTAGAATCGGAGACTAAATCGCGAGACGATTTTTTAAGCCTAATTAGACTCATTAGATTCGTCTCGTGAATAATGCTCCTTTAAGCTGTCATGTCACTTATGAGACTGGAATCATAGCTCACACTGCACACAGTGTGGTATATGAACTTGTAGCTTAGCTAGTCAGGTGAGCTCACTTGCTCCCAAAACAGATCCATCCTGCTGATGTTTTTTGTGCTCTGTGTGCAGTGCTGCCCCATCATAGCAAGAAAAATTGTTGAAAATTTTCTCCTGAAATCAAGAACGTGCCATATAAACTTGGACTTGGGACTTGACTTGAGCAGAGTTTTGGCCAGGAAAACTGTATACGTTTGCAGAAGTAGCAGAGCAGGAGTACAATTGCACTGAAGCTCTGATTTGTTTGCATGTGTTAGCTACATGAGGAACACAGGGAAAAAATGTACAAGCTTGTTAAGCTACACAGGCACTGATCGATTGCAGTTGCAGGTTCGAAAGATCCATCGTGTCTTTCGGGGATCGATCAGTAGCCAAACAGCAGGTCGTTGATGAGATCGTCGTAGACGCCTTCGTCGTAACTGAAGAACTCCGTGGCGCCGCCGTCGCCGCTGAAGGTGTAGTGGAGGGAGGAAGTGACGTCGCCTTGCAGGTCTGGCCCGGCCGCCGCGCCGCCGCCGCCGCAGCAGCGCGCCGTTGAGCTCCTGGGGGTGAGGCTGCTGAGCACCTCCTCCTGGTCGACGCCGCCGACCTCCACCTTGAGCGGCTGCGCCGGCGCCGGCGCCGTGGTGGTCGTGCTGGCTGTCGCCGCGTCGGCCGGCGCGAAGCTGATGAGGCGGGAGGACCCCGCGCGGAGGCCGTCCACGTCGGCCGCCGCCTGGTGGATGACGTGCGGCGCGACGGCGACGGCGGCCGGGTGCCGGCAGGTGTGCTCGCCGATGTAGGTGACCCTGTAGCTGGTCGGGTCGTCGTCGCACCGCTGCACCTGCCGCACCGCCGCGCACAGCTGGTCGTACTTGTGCGTGCACCGGAAGTAGGCTCTGCTCATAAAAAAACCCAACCCATCGTCAGCGACTCGTCGAACTAATTACAATTTGCATTTGGTTTTTTGGAGCAGATATGCTCATATGCTTCTTTGAACGCATGAATTCCAAACAAATTCTACCAAAATCAATCAAATTTACTTACTTTGGATTCTTGCAGTTCTGAATCTCCTTCTGCCCGTACTTACGCCACGCCTGCCCGTCGTCCAAATTCTCGAGGATCTTCGTCTCACCGGACGATTGCAGCGTCCTGCAACACCAAGGAATGAACAAATCTTAGCACATTGATTAATCCGATAAGTAAACGGACAGCAGGGGAGATGACTCCTTGACTCGTGCCCTCACCTCCTCCGGCAGTTGGGCCGCCGGTCTGCCGCCCCGCCACTGGCGGACTTCCTCTTTCCGCCGGCACTGCCACCGCAGGTGACGTCGCTGTGCACCTCCGACCCCTCGCCGCCGCCGGTGACGGCGGAGACTTTGTTGAGGGCACGCATCGCCCGGGAGAAGGAGTTGAGGATCTGGTCGACGATGAGACCCGCCTCGGGCGACTCCCGGAGGAGCTCCTGCAGCTGCTCCGCGAACCCACGCGCCCTCTCCATGTTCTCCATCACCTGCACGTGAAGCGGAGGCGGCGGCGCCATGGACGACGACGACATCCTAGCTTGCAGCTGGCTGCTCCTGCTCACACACCCACCACACACACTCTCTCCTTCGCAGCTGGACGCTCGCGAGGTATTTTATGGCTGATCCGCCGCCACGAGCGGATTGATGCATCGCCATTTTTGTAGCCGGAGCCCGGAGGCGCGAGCCCCGACATGCGTAGCTCATGGCGGAGTCGCGTGGACCGTGTCACTGACAGGTACGTCCCACGCGGGGACGCTCGGTGCGGGGCGCAGGGGAACTTCATGGACCCCGTCCATGGAATCCCGGCCCGTGTAAACGCACGCGGGGGCATGCTCCGTGACCCGGGTCTCGGTGGACGCCGGCTCACGGCAGAAGCCACACGACACGACACAGACATGTGGGCCATCCAAGATATATATCTCTCGGTTCCCGGTAGACGAAGTCCACGGACAAACGAGGCCTAAATTTACTACTCCTGGTTCCTTCTCCGGGTGGGCATGTGGAGTGGAGGTGGGGAAGCATCGCCGAAGGAGATGGGGGACGAGCGACGAGCTGACGTGACGTCACTCTGCTGACGTCATCCCAGTGATGACAGTTTGGGCAGCGGCCGTGTGTGTCCGCGTCATTTGCGGAAATTTTGATATGTTCATTCAAATCTATATTTAAAGCATTTATCTATATGATTATTTAAATTTAAATTTAATTATTTTTTGTGAAAATGAAGTTCTAAGAGTTTCCTTAAATGAGACTTTTTTCTAATTCATTCCTAAAATCACCATTCATCTCTCTCAAATATAGGATTAGTTTGACAAATCGCTATTTCAATTTGTTCATATTTTTTCTTATATGTGCATTGATTTTCCCCGTATGTGTTGTTATAAGTTGGATGATGCATATATTTGAATGCATTATAGTTTTACACAAAATTATTATATATTATAGACCATATTTGTAGAATTTAAAAATAGGGATCGAGATTATAGAAAAATTGTTGTAGATTGATTATTTTTTAGGAAGCGATAGAGTTTAGGATTGTCTCTATATATGATTTAGGGAATAAAATTTAGGAGTTCTCTTACATATTCTTTTACTCCCCTTCCTTCGTCCAAAAATATAATTATTTATAATATTTAAAATATTATAATTTATACCATTTATTTTCCAACATCTATCTATTTTACTTTTATTTGAAGTATTGTAATAATAATTGTTTGGAGTTGATTGAGAGGTAGCTTGGAAATTTTTTATATCTTAATAATCATGCTAAAATTTAGAAATGACTATAATTTGGAGACGAGGGAGTACAATATAGGGTGTGAAATATTGTATTGCTAAAGTATTTGTATTAATTTTATATTTTGACCATATACATACACTTCTACTCCCTCCGTTTCGTAATACGGTAGAATGAATCTGGATAGTTATAGAATAAAGGGAGGGAGTACCATTTAACCGTAGCCTAGTTAAAAAAATAATTTATATCAGTTTAATATTTTTCGCTAGAACAACGAGAAGAGCGCTGACCAATTTTATTAATAAGACAAAAGAGTTACAATGAATTGACAACGGGGTACCAAGAGAGATCACGGACCTATTGCAAGCAGTGTTCTAAAAGTTGGTTCTAGGCGTCGCCTAGGTGCCCATTAGGTGTTGGGCGCAGACCGCCTGCCACCACAATTTGCCTCTAGGCGACGAGATAGGCAGCCCAAGCGCCTAGGCAGTCAACCGCGGCGTTGGGCGGTTAATCGTGACACCTAGGTGGCACGACGCAGCGGTGACGAGGCTATTTGGCGGCCAGAAATTGTGGCCCGTCGGTGTGGGGGATGCAGTAGGCTAGGCGGCTAGATTTGGTAACGGGTGACACACGCATCATCAAATCCAGCGATAGGAGGCACGCGCGTGGCCGGATCTGGCCATCACCGTCATCGTCGGAGGGGAATGTCTGGGAACACGTGGCAAACAGGTCGGGATAGACATGTCGGGAGGAGAAGAGGGGAACATCGAAGGGGAGGAGAAAGGTGCAAAGAAAATAGGGAAAGGCCTAGGAGAGGAGAGTTGAAGGCCTGAAACACGTCGGTACTAGTGAAAAAAAAGGAAGAACGGAGTCTAGGACTGCGGAATAAAACAGATGTAAATCAGGATCTAAGAGGTGTCTCTAAACATTAGCCACCGGATCACATCTGATTAGCGTCTACGTGAACACTAATTACAAGGATCTCTATACAACAAAATACACTCATCAAAACACAGACCTCAATAATCACATGCCTCTATACCAGTTTAATATAACAAAGCTTGACAAATTAACATCTCTTTCAGGGTGCAGGAGAGAGAGCGAGACAAAGGAAAGCACGCAGGAAGGCACGAGGGGGTGACAACTCTGCCTCCTTCCGTGTGTGTGTGTCTATATATATAGAGAGAGATATGTGGCCCACATACACCAATAATCATCGACGTCTACTACTAAAATTCTCTCTTGTTCTTCGCACTCCTGAATATTGCTAATAATATGAAACTTGCCATGAATTTAGCCAATCCTGAATGGAACGACAATGTATATAAATGGCATCGCGTATTACCAACATGGGTCCCGAAAACATTTGACTGGTAATTGCCTCCAAATATATAAATATCTAATTAATTTAATTATTACTTATGTTCAATAACATGTAATATTAATATGTCTTTTGCAGTAATTTAACAGAATATCTGGTTATCAATTATATGCACGCATGGAATAGTATAAGATTACCATTAATTAGCACAGTGAGTGCCCACATCTTTATATTTGTCTCATAATATTCTATATTAATGTTTTTTTGATAATTATATGTCAAATGCATTTACAGGATAAGAATGTCTTGAGAACAAAGTTTCTTGTAGAAATACTGAAGTACGCTGAGAATGAATGCAAAGAGAACATTCCTGAAGTAATTCAAGAAATTCTAAAGCGTGTTGAAATATTTAAATTTGTATAGCACTTGAGTGCTTTTAAACGGATTTACACATTTGTTTCATTTTTAAGTGAAATATATCTGCATGTCACTCTCTATCCTCTATGAACAACCCTTGCATTGTCAATAATTGGAGCTCCCAATCTACTTCAGAGAGTCCAAATCATCCAGGCTATGATCACGCTCCAAAACGGGATCAGAGTTGTTCTGATCAAGCGCTTTTTTGAATTGGACCAAACAATTCTATAGCAGTTTCTTGCTTATGCTAATTATTTAGCTTTATTTATGGGCTCGTGCTACAGCTTAGCTAGCTCCAAATCTATACATATGCTAATTATTTACCTTTATTTATGGTCTATGTCTAAAGATCATCAGTTCTAATATACTCCAACTAAATTTAACTTGATATTTATTAATTACTACTTCTAAAACTATGAAATCATAAAAAAAAATCTAAAATTGAGATTTCAAACTGACATTTACCGTTGCGCAGCACGAACCCATTACTATTTATAACTGTCTAATAAACAATTATTTTTTGTTATTTACCGTTACGTAGCACGGGTCTATTACTATTTAACTGTCTAACGAATATTTGTTTTTTGTCATTTACCGTTGCGTAGCACGGGCCCACTACTAGTAATAAATCAGTTTAATTAATCTCTGAACGATTATATACTAATTTGTCGTACATCTAGCTAACTACCTATTCCATCGTATCCTTTATAATGGTATGCGAGTAATTTTCCCTATCCTAAAATATAGCAACATTTAGACTTTATAAGTGTATTAACGCAATGTAAAAATATCATACTACCCCCGTTAACTTTTAAATGATATTGTTGATTTATGTCTCAACATTTAATCATTCGTCTTTTAAAAAAATCATTTATTTTATTATAATTTGTTTTATTATTGAAGATACTTTAAGCATAACTTATATTTTTTTTATATTTGCATAAAGTTTTGAATAAGACAAATAGTCAAATATTGTGGGCCCGAAGTAATTAGTTTGAGCAATTAATGAGCAATAAAGTTTAATGGTAGTGTATACATTTTAGAAATAAAAACGATATTTCACATATATTAAGTTACTGTATTTCAGATAAATTTTAAAGTCTAAAATACACTGTATTTTGATATGGGCGTAGTTAATTCCGGTCCTCTTGTATCTTACTTTCTCTCATGTTATAAATATCTGACGTTTTAACCAAAATTATTCAATTAAAGTTTTAAAACTTTAATCGTTAATAACTTTTAAAATAATCAGTTTAAAGATAGAAAAATTATATATATATATATATGTCTTGAAATATACTTTGACAATCTATTGTTCTAAACCTATACAAACTTATATAGAATCACAGTTAAAGTTATGTATTAATTACAGACGGTACAAACAATCAAACATCTCCTAAAATTGATGGAAGTGTATTTTTTTATGGGCATCAAGCAAACAATGCATTTAATACGGACTAGTGCCCTTCACTCATGTATTAAATTAGACAGGAAGGGCTCAATTTGCAGTTATGGTACTTGCACCAATAATTAGGGTAGGTTTTGATTCTGAAAGTGATTCGCGGCTAAAGATCTGGAATCTAAATTAAAGGGTTTTTAATGACAACTGATTCCAAAAAAATCTGCAAATTTCCACAGTATTATTTAGAATCTGTGTATAGCCCCGATTCGTGCCAATTCGTGCCCCTTGCCCCCTGAGACTAGGGCCGGATAACGAGCCAGCTCGACTCGTTATAGCTCGTTATATTAACGAGCTAGCTCGGCTCGGCTCGTTAACATAACGAGCAGAAAACCCAGCTCGGCTCGGCTCGGTTCAGCTCGCGAGCTAGCTCGTTTAGCTCGCGAGCCAATTATTTAAAAGATGATTAAATAATAAATATTTAAATAATCACATATCAAACATCAAAATATGAAATAAATAGAATACATAAGGTTTCAAAAATAATCATCCATAGTTCCATCATTATTTCTATGATTCCATCAAATTAATCACACATGTTATTTGTTTCATACTTTTATATGAGAAATTCTATATACTTTTATATGATAAATTCTATAGGTCATAATAATAAATTTATAATAACAAGTTAGCAAGTAATAACTTGATATTAACAGATAAATTATAAAATAATGAGCCTCATATTGTAAGATAGTGTTTTATTATTATTTTAATGGGTTGACATGGCTACTTGTGCTGAGCTCGTTAAGCTCGCGAGCAGCTCATGAGCCAGCTCGAACTCGCTCGTTATCCTAACGAGCTAAAACACCAGCTCAGCTCATTAGGAAAATAGAACGAGCCGAGCCGAGTCGAGCCGAGCGAGTTAACGAGCTACGAGTTTTTTGTCTAGCCCTACCTGAGACCCTCTCCCCCGCGACCCCCTCCTCCCGTCGGCAGCCTCCCGCGCGCCCCCGCGACCCTTTCCCCAACAACCCCCTCCTCCTGCCGGTCGCCTCCCCCGCGACCTCTCTCCCCTGACCCCCTCTCTCCCACTCACAAAACCCTAGTCGGCCACCTCCCCCGCGACGCTCTCCTCGGTGACCCCCTCCTCACACCAGCCTTCTCCCCCGAGACCCTCTCCCCGACGATCCTCCTCTACTCCACCTCGGAACACTCCCATCGGCTTGGGTTCCTGCCGCCAGCTAGGAGTCCCTGCTCCCACCGGCTAGGGTCCTACTATATTTTGGATTTCATGAATATTTTTGTACATCATTTATATTGACACTAGAAATTTTTCAGTATGATTGTTATATCTTTTGTAAACATTGACGAACATGATAAATTTAATTTCAAAATGGTCATCTACATGTTAATGCGATTAATCAGCATATAAATAGTATTGCAAGCCCTTAGGAGCATAACTGATATTCATTACATAATCCACAGTTGAAAGTTGTTTCAGCCAAACAGCTTTCAACTTTTCGATGGCTGTCAGCTCACATTATCTTTCTCACAACTAGTAGTAGATATCAGATATTCAGAAATCCACAGCTGAACCAAACACACCCTTAGTACCACTGCACAAGCAAAATATTAAAATGGATTAATTAACTGCTTTCAACACTACATAAAGAAAAATTTATGAGTTTCATGTTCTTTTGTGGAGTGTATTATATTGGACACTCAGCAAATAAATAATTACACTAGGCGAAAAGGAGAGTTTGTGGAGTGTTTAATGAGAATACACCCGCAACTCTCTGACACTCGGCAAAAAAAAATGAAAAAACAGGTAATAACTCTATGACACTCGGAGTGTTTGGGTTGCAAAAAAATTTACAAACTGGTTTTAGATTGAAAATTTTCTATACTCAAAATACAACATATCATATTCCATGTAAAAATTTCAGATTTTTAGGTCAGTTTGCTATTTTTAATTTATTAAGTATATTTCTATGATTTAAATTAAAATAGCTAAAATTTGAACTACAATTGCCTGAAATAACAAACCAAAAATTATAGAAAAACCACATTCATGTTTTTAAGTTATTATCCACTGAATTAAAAGATTTTTTTGAAAAATCTAAGTTGTGACAATCGATCGACAACATGGAGCTTAATGGTTTTTTAATTCTAAAAAAATCAAATAAAGTCTGAAAAACACGATATCTAGACATGTTATGGTGTTATGGCATAATACATAAATACCGTGATAAAAAAAATAAAAATATTTCGAGAAAGTTGTCGTGTAGGATGTAAAAAAAATTGGAGATTCTCCATGTAGGAATTAGAGTCTAGAGAAAGAATGGGTTAGATTTGAAAGAAAATCAATGGTTAAATCTTTATTTGAACATGAAACTTTTTCTACAATCAAAATAAAACACGGAGCTTAATGATTTTTAATTCTAAAAAAACAAATGAAGTACGAAAAAACATGAGATCTAGACCTGTTATGGTGTTATGATATAATTCATAGATACCATGGTGTTATGATATAATACATAGATACTAGGATGTTAATAATTTGGAGATTCTCCAATGAGAAATTAGGATCTATAGAAAATTAAACTTTTTCTACAATCAAAATAAAACTTGGAGCTTAATATTTTTAATTCTAAGAAACAAATGAATTCTGAAAAATATGAGAGACATAATATGGTGTTTTTATAAGTTTGACGGGTGCTTATAGCACTCGACCGACTGTTTTTTAGTGAACTTGCAAACAAAACTATAACAATTTTTTTTTGAAATAATATTTTGAAAAAATTGAAATCTGTTTGTCAAGTTTAAAAAATTGCAAAACTAACATGCGTTTGGTATTTGAAGTGCCGACTGGAGTCCAATTGACACTTCAAATGCCAATGGGTGCCAAGTACGCCATGTTAGCAAAGTGCCGACTGGTGCTGATGTGGCAGAACTTGAGTCTGCCACGTGGTGTTGTCTTATTAACGTCTTTGAGGCACGTGGTGGTTCATCATCCCCGCTGGCATAGCAAAAGTGTCGACTGGTGCTGACGTGGCAAAACCTAAGTCTGCGACGTGGTGTTGTCTTATTAACGTCTTTGAGGCACGTGGTGGTTCATCATCCCCGCTGGCATAGCAAAAATGCCGACTGGTGCTGACGTGGCAAAACCTAAGTCTGCGACGTGGTGTTGTCTTATTAACGTCTTTGAGGCACGTGGTGGTTCATCATCCCCGCTGGCATAGCAAAAGTGCCGACTGGTGCTGACGTGGCAAAACCTGAGTCTGCGACGTGGTGTTGTCTTATTAACGTCTTTGAGGCACGTGGTGGTTCATCATCCCATGGCATGGCACCTCTTCAGATCCGTTAACATGTTGCATTGCTTAAAAACAAATGGTGCTGCCTTAAGTTGATATATATATACTCAATCTGATTTTTATTCTATAAAATGTCTACTTGTCAACCGTTTATTCTGTTTTAGAAAATAGGGAAACATAAAATGTCTACGTGTTAATAATATATACATGCGCGCGCGCGTTGGACGATGCAGTGATCCATGGATCTCTAGCTGTCACGTCGATCATGAGAGGAGAATATGTCATCCATGGTGCTGCCGCCGCTGCTGCCGGAGTTGAACATTACGTCGGCGAGGTCCAGCACCGGGTAATCCGTGTCCCTAGCCGCGGCGGCGGTGTTGTTGCTGCAGGTGCTCGCCTCGCCGGCGAGCCCTACGCCAAGATTGGTCGGGGACGACGACATCCAGCTGTAGTTGAGGATGCCGAGCTGGTGCGGCGGCGGCGGCTCGACGACGACTGGCGCCACGACGAGGTCCGGGCGGCCGCCGAGGACGGCGGCGGCAGACGTCGTCGCGGCGGTCGGGGAGCTTGTGAACGAAGCCGCAGCAGCGGCGGCGCCGGTGGTGTTGGGGAGCGTGAGCAGCGGCGTGGTGGAGGTGAGGCAGCTGTGGCCGCCGCAGTAGGTGACCTCGTAGGTGAAGGGGTCCTCGTCCCGCCGCTGCACCTTCTTCTTCGCCTCGCACCCGTAGTAGTTCTTGTGGGTGCACCTGTAGTAACTCCTGTAATTTTCATCACCATTTCAGATATATTTTGATGCAATGCACTTACTATTCATCAAGCTGTAAAACACGATGGATGCGCACCTAAAGAATCCAGATATATATCGATACAAATATTAGCTATGAATTAATCCTTGGAAATTTCATTTGAAAGCATATGTGAACATTAAAACATATATATAGATATATACCTGGGGTATCTGGAGCCGAGGATGTCCTTCTGGCCGTACTTCCGCCAAGTGTAGCCGTCGTCCGGCGGCAGCTCCGTGTTGCCCGTCGGCTGCGCCGCCACCGTCACCGTCACGTTCTTCTCCCCGCTCTCCCTCCTGCGGCATGCTCCAATTGTTTAGCTTAAGCCAACTGATTAGCCATGCATGCATTGCATCCTAGCTACTACTGTCCGTCTCTCTCACTAATCAATCACTCTTAGCTATTCAACTAATGACTTGGCAAGCAGTTGAGATCAGAGCTTGCAGCTTGCCGTCGCCATCGCCATCGCCGAGAAGAACAAATTAAAACTCTGATAAGAGACGAAAGTTCAGTGGGCTTTCGGACTCATGAGCCATGCATATTGGGAGGGTCTCCGGGTTTGAACTATTGAACTCCAAAAGGCTCGACCAACTACAGCGTACGCCACTCCCACGGCCGGGGCCGACGGCGCAGGTATGAGTGTGTGACAGTACTGTGACGTAAGTATAGTACCTCCTCCTGCCCTGCCGCGGAAGGACCGGCGACGGCGGCGACGACCGGGACGAGGACGAGGACGGCGCCAGACGCCTCACGGGGCCGCCTGATGACGTGCCGGCGCCGGCGCCGTACGCGTCGGACGGCGCCGCGCCGAGCCATTGGTGCGGGTGCGGGCCGCGTCCGAGCTGATGGTGGTGGTGGTGGTTCGGCGGAGGAGGAGGACCAGCGGTGCCGAGGAATAATAACGGGCTTCTGGCGTCCTCCGGCGCCGGAAAGCTCATGCGGAGGAGGTCCAGCGGCGCCGGCGGCGGGCGTTGTGGGTGGACATAGCCCCCCGCGCCGGCCTCGCCACCGCCCAACGGAGGCTGCCCCGTCGCCGCGTCCTCCAGCACGCGGGCCGCCGCACCGTACGCGTGCGCAATGGCGTGGCAACGTGCCGCCAGGTACGCCGGGTCGTTCGTCGCCGGGAGCTCGTCCATGAGCTCCCCGGCGAGCCGGAACCCCTCACCAATCCGCGACAGCACCTCATCCATCACCCCCGTCTCTCCGCCGCCGATGATCCTCCCCCTGCTCCGATGATCTCGATAATAACCAAGACCAGAAGCAGCACGCAACGCCAAGAACGGAGGAGCTAGCAGGTGTGGTGCAAGGACGTGCATGAACACCTGCAGTGGTCGATCGACCTCTTCTTCTACCTATGTCGTCCAAGGTTCCAAGCTAGGTTAATGCAAGTAACGATCAAAGGTTGTGTGTTCGGAGAAACGCATGGCGATCGATGCAACAAACGTGTATATACTATATAGGAAGCAGCGTGGCACGTCCTGGCTGCAGGTGATCGATCGACCAGACCGAAGACTGCGTAAACAGGAAGAAAGAACGGGTCCTTGGGGATTATATTACTTGTTTAACTAATTAATTAACGACAAATTAATGAATTAAATTGTAGATCATTGGGGATGCTAGATTGCTAGCTAGCTACCTGGAGTCACTTTCTCGCTACTCTACTCGACTCGATCTCATCTTTGGTTGGGTCTTTGGGAAGACCATGAAAATTGACAACGGCATTCATCATATGCATGGAAGGATCGATCGATATCTCAATTCAACATCTTTGGTTTTGCCGAAGACTTGGTGCGTGCATTTAATAATAAAAACAGTCTCCGCCACATTTAATAATAAAAACAGGTTACTTAAGATAACACACCTCACACACCATCCAAATAAGATGGTCTACGATTACTTTCATCGTGATATTATTGTCGTTTATATATAAATCCGATGATATTAGACTTGATATATCAATGATAATGTCACGATACAGTTAACTACTGAGAGATCTGTTTCTGAACACTATGGTTTTTGCATCCAATTCAGCTAATAGTTTTTGCATCACAACACTTAACCACTTTTACTTGTTGGCTGCTAAAATAAAGCCACAGATGCAAACTCCACCAAAGTTGCACCATGAGCTTGATTGAACAATTAAACTCCTTGATATAGGCTGAAGGTTGAATCAATTTGTTTTCTTCTTGGATTGGATCGGCAAATGGTGTTAGAGTAGAGTTTTATTGGTCAACAATCTCTAGCTAGAGAGCACTAGATTTTTTTTAAAAAAAAATTCAAATCCGTATGCCCGTTTAAAAAATTTGCAAAAGTGAAGTGCCGATTGGATGCCACGTCAGCTCCAGTCGGTACTTCATGGTGCCGATTGGTGTCGATTGGTGCCACATCATCTCCAGTCGGCACTTCAAGTGCTGCCGACTGGAGCTGACGTGGTAGAATCTGATAGAGGGGCAACATCCAGTCGGTACTTGAAGTGCCGATTGGACCAGTTGACACTTCAAGTGCCGACCGTATGATACTTTTGTAAATTTTTCAAACGT
This sequence comes from Zizania palustris, assembly GCA_019279435.1. Taxonomy (NCBI): domain Eukaryota; kingdom Viridiplantae; phylum Streptophyta; class Magnoliopsida; order Poales; family Poaceae; genus Zizania; species Zizania palustris. The sequence continues at coordinate 4,405,949 of JAAALK010000284.1, forward strand.
ACATATGGATTTGATTTTTTTTTAAAAAAATACTATTATTTTAAAAAAATCGTGAGCCCTACCCATGAACTAACACCCTCTCCAAATCTGTGACTAGGCCACTAACAGTAGAAGCCCCAGATTACTCATGCCAACTCCAGTCGTGATGCATGTACACTAGTTCATCGCCCAAAAAAAAGTAATCCAATGGGTCTCCTGCCCTGACAGATAATATTTCGGCTAAGCCATATTCCTTCTCGTACGGCAATCCATCGTCTAGAATTGACTAAGTTGCATTGCATGTGGTTTAATTAGCTAGCTTCCATGCCTTGACTATATATTAACTTCTTTGTATATATGACCAGATCATCATCGCATTCGCCACACAAGATACGAGTCAAAATTAATTAGGTATTTTTTCTTAGCCGTAGTTTTGTAAAATAGAATTTCTAGAAGCTGATTAATAATACACGTGATGCATGTGGGATTTGCAATATCTCTTTCTCCGGATGGGCAGTAGTTGTTGTTTCACTTCCAAGACTTTGGTTCATCTAATATATGTTATACCAAAACTGATATTCTTTTAATCCAAAAATTTCCTATGTAATCTCCTATATATGAAAGGGATGTGAGTTAGCTGACATCAAATCTCGTTAGAACTGTTAAGCCTAAATGTTAGTTGATTTTAGAACTTTCGGAAATTTTTGGAAGTTCTAGATCTGCCATAACTTGAACAAATAAAGGCTTGTCAACTAGAGATCTTAGCCTCAAAAGAAAGTCATTTTGATCACAATTATTTTGCCAAGTCTTATCAAATTGTTTTCAGTTTCATTCATCGGCAGCAGGATCAAACACGCAACCATCTCCACACACTGGGCATAGCGGTAATGCTAACTTGTGAGACGTGGTGTGAGTTGCCGTTGTGAACTTGTTAATTAACTTGAACTTGTCACCATGAACGTGAACTTGAACTTGTGGTGTCAATTTGAACTTGAATTTGTGACGTGAATGTGAATTTGTGATGTGATCGTGAATTTTGTGATGTGAATGTGATTTTTGTGATGTGAATGTGATTTTTGTGATGTGAATGTGATTTTTGTGATGTGAGTGATTTTGTGATTCATATAGTGATTGAATGTGAATATTTATGATTGAATGTGAATTTTGGAATAAATTTTGTGACTAAATGTGAATTTGTGATGAATTTTGTGATTGAATGTGATTTTTGGATGAAATATGCATTAAATAAATGAAAAAAATAAGAAAAATTGCCGAGTGCTACACTCGGCAAAGCCACCTACATAGCACAGAAACATGTCACGTGGCACGTTTCTGTGCATTCTGGGGAGGCTTTGCCGAGTGCCTCCACGTGGCACTCGGCAAAGCCCCTGCCACGCGTGCCACGGCCACCTTCGCCGAGTGCCACGTGGGCACTCGGCAAACCCCCTTCGCCGAGTGCCACGTGGGGCACTCGGCGAACGCCGTTAACGGCCACCCCGACCGTCAACAGACCACGTTTGCCTAGTGCTACACGTGGCACTCGGCGAAGTCTATATTACACTAGACAAAGACTTCGCCGAGTGCCCGATAAAAAGCACTCGTCGAACACCCTCGTCGCCGATAAGGCGTGTACCGAGTGGGGTTCGCCGAGTGTGACACTCGGCGAAGCCTTTGCCGAGTGCAAAAGAGGCTTCGCCGAGTGCCCTAGGCACTCGGCAAACTAGGTTGTTCCCGTTGTGATGTATCCCTTCCCTCTTGATAGTATGTCATTATATATTTAAATTTTAAATTAAATGAATTTAAGTCTAGCCATAGCCATTATTGTTATGGAATGAAAGATAATTTGGGATACTTTAATCAAAACATGTTCTCTTTTGCAATATAGATCTACTCACATTATTGCTAGTTAAACTCATCAATACTCCAAAAACATTTAGAGCCTGAATGCACTTTCACACCCTCTCGTACGTAGGAGATGTCTTTTTTGTTTTGATGAAACACCCTATAATTATCTGTCCGCGTTACCAAAAACGTCACGTTTGCTAAATGCCAAAAAGTTTGCCGAGTGCATTCCGTCAGGCACTCAGCAAAATAAACTTTACTGAGTGTATGCTGAAATGCACTCGGCAAACATTTAACACTCGTGAAATGTAGTGTTTGCCGAGTGCCGCGTCAAAGACACTCGGCTAAGAATGTGGTCTTGCTACGATGATTGTATCATACAGGTAAGATCATATGTTGCATCTGATCATATGAGATGATCTTTTTGAAGCACACACAACATTAAATGCAAACTGACCAAGTGTGCTAGCTTCATGCTGCCAAGTCATGCATATATGTCTGGTGCTCATGACTCGGCAATGCTCAATTATGATGCGTTTTGAGAAAAAGAGAGAATGGGAACTCCACTGACTCACTGATGAGCGTCGACTGATAGCGAGCTGAGATAGAGGAAATCGATCTGGAAGTGATGAAACCTTCGTACGTGTGGAGAGAACGATCGATCGATCATACATATCGATGCATATGGATCGAGTAGTTGCCGGCAAACGGGGGGCGTAGATCGAGAAGCCAACCAGAAAACCGAGACCGACGACGGCGACCGCTTCAAATTAAAGGAGACGACTCAGCTCGATCGATCGCTACTCCGGCCGGCCGTCTGGATGGAGGAGATCGATAAATTGGTTGTTGCTGTTTGCAGCGGCGTTAAGTTCATCGATGATCATCTCGATCGGTCAGCTTGGCGAGGGTCAGTGGCAACTCACAAACCGCCAGATCGAGCACGCACGTCGCCGTCGCGACGACCGACGACTACTATACACTGGCAATTCAATTCTGCAGCTAGCTAGCCTCCTGCACAACTAACGCAACACACAAAACTCGATCGATCGCATGCATGCATGCATGCATGCCCTGTTGCTGTAGCTGTACGCATGTAGCTTGAATTATCGCATGTGGATGCGTCTAGCTTGCGACGGAGTCCGTCCGTCTGCTTGCCCGCGACTTGGGAGAAAATTAAAGAACCAATAAAACACGAGGTTTTGCATTAATATTATAATAAACTAACCCGGCTACACGGCGGCTGGGCTATCTAGCTCAGCTCGATATATCCGCGTCGAAGTCGTCGTATTACTTTTCAATGGCATGCATGCCGCATGCAGTTCGTCTCTCTGGTGTCGTAGTCCAGTCGTCCTCGACTATGCTGTGGTATTATATATTGTATTTATTAATCTGTCATTAACTGCTATAGCTAGCTACTAGCTGCGGCTAATCAATGGCCGGCCGGCAACTCGTACGTGGAAAATTAGGGATAGATGTTTACAGGTACGGTGGTGGATGGTCTGATCTCGATCTCGGTCTACTTGACTGGTTCTTGCATGCGTTTTTGGCATCATCACTGAACATTATTCGCTAGCTTCGACGACGCACGTACCATGTTGTGCAGGCAGTAAAGAGTTAATCACCAGCAAAAATATATCGCGTACACTTACTTAGAGCTAATCTAAATTATTTTGAACCAGTCATTAAGAATAATTTTACAAACTTTGATAGCATGCATGCATGAAGCTAGCCCACTCCTCTTTAATTATTCATGCGCAAACACTTTGATTTCGGAGTTTTCAGAAGCAAACCAAAAGACAATGCAAGGAAGAGATCGATCGAGCCCAGTGTAGGGATGGCAATGGGGCCCCGTTCCCCGATCCCCGACGGGGATTTCCTCTATTAGGGGACGGGTAAGGGGAAATCTCATCCCCGCGGGGAGACAAACGGGGAAAAATCTATCCCCGTCGGGTGAAGCGGGGACGGGGACGTTCCTCTACTCCCCATCCCCGTTCCCCGTTAATATACCCGCGAAAATTAAATGTGGGTCCATATTATATATATATATATATGTATGTATATGTATGTGTATGTGTGTATGTGTGTATATGTTTGTGTGTATATATATATGTATGTATATATATGTGTGTATGTATATGTATATATATATATGTATATGTATATATATGTGTATATATATATACCTAAACGGGGATTTTCTCCCCGACGGGTACCCGAATCCCCGACGGGGAGCGGGCATGGGGAAAATCTATCCCCGAAGCCGGGGACGGGGACGGGGAACGGGGATTTTTTTTGTCTAGCGGGGATGGGGACGGGGACCCCTCCCCGCCGGGGATTCTCCCCGTTGCCATCCCTAGCCCAGTGTGGAGTGTGGACAGCCACTACAAGTTAGGCTAATACCGACGGAAGAAGCTAACTTCCGTCGGCAAAACCTTAACTTTCGTCGGCATTTAGCCGACGAAAGCGTTTCGACGGAAGTTAGCTAACTTCTGTCGGCCACCGATAAAAATTAGTTAATTTTCGTCGGCTAAACCTGGTCGACAGAAGTTACCAAGAAATCGGTAACTTCTGTCGGCCAAACATTAGCCGACGAAAGTTACTAGCCAATAACTTCCGTCGGCTAATGTTTGGCCGACGGAAGTTCACTTTTTCATATTCCAGGCCAATAACTTCCGTCGGCCAATGTTTGGCCGACGGAAGTTACTTCTTTTTCTCTTTTTTGCTATTTTCTATCCATTCCAGAAGATTACATCTTCAATAGAATTTTACACATAGCAAACAAACATCCTCAACAATATATTTCTATGTTCATTTTGGCTGAAAACTAAAATTAGGTGACAATGTGATATTTCTATGTTACTGAAAGGCAAATGAAGATAGCTGTTTTGTTAATTTCCTGTATATATATACACATCCATAGCTACCAAATGAAGATATACACATTCATAGCTATTTTGCAAAACCTGAGTGATTAGATGTGCCATTAGGGGTAATATCCTGTATATATACACATCCATAGCTACCAATAACTGCATACCTTTGTTCAGAATCCCAATCTATCTTTCCATCAACTACATGATAACAGTGATATATGTGCTATTAATTTTTCTAGAATCCCACTCTCCATCAATCACACATACACCAAGCAACCAACATTTCATCCACGAAACATAATGGCGAAACTAAGAAGAGAAACATAGCATGCAGGCCTGGCAGACATTTTTCAATTTGCAACATATCTGGCAGATCTCTGTCTTCATGTACCATGCATCTCGCCCAGGTCGCCAGTGGAAGACTGTAAAAGGGTGTGCACATATTTTGCCCTCTTTATCATATTCTTCTCTTAACTGCCAAGATAAACAAGAAAGTCAGTAAACAATGTATATAAATCAAGAATTGAAGGAAACTAGATCCAAAAGTAGATGCTATTCAGAACAAATAAGGTCTTGTAGGTGCATAAGGATGCTCCATCTCAAGCCTCACAATTCATAATCAAAAGCCTCTAGTTGATAACAAGCATCGTAAGTTCACAACGAAGTAGTTCAGGTTTTCTATATCTTGATGGAAGAATCAACAGATTCTCTAGAGACAGGGTAGGGTAAATAAAACAAATCAAGAAAATTGACAAGTTATCTTTAGCTAAACCTTATTTAGTTTGTCTTAATTGTATCGTGCAAAGTGAGTACAAGTGCATCAAACTATAACAAACGGTCCACATAAAAACCAAATTTGTCATGTCTGCTGGGTAAGTTTCCACTTAGTACAGACACCGCCTTCCAAATTCCAAGTAGTAAAACTTCACAGAAAACTTACCAAGTGAAGAGCATTAACATACTTGTATAATATGAGACAGATGAGAATGCATTAACATACTTGTATAATATGAATCCTCACTATTATCCAGAACTGCATATGAAGATATTAATAGTTCTCATGGGGGATTTTTATTTACTTTCATAGCTGTCATATGCATAGTCGGCAAACCTGCTATGCATCAGATCCAACTATTCAACTAAGCATATCTCCAGCGGAATTTGATGGATATTACTCTCCATTAGCATTTGATTAGAGATTACCTGCTGGGATGCGCTAGTCAGTTGCTGCTCCCAATCCTGTAGTTTCTGTTTTTTCTCCAGGAACTCCATGTCCTCCTCTACCACAGGCGACTTCACGCCGCCCAGTCAGACACTAGCGACTGCTTCTGCTCCTTGAAGATCCGCAGCAGGTCCCTCCCACCCTTGGTTGGCTGCACCACGTCATGGGGCACGGACACCATTGAGCATCCGTGAAGCAACATCGGTGCTGCTCGGCAGCGGCATCTTACCGACCAGATCAACGCAAAGAACGTCAAACACCTCCGTCGCCGACCTTCACAGCAATTACCAAAGGCATGAATCAATTAGGTAAGGTTAGGGTTTGGGGGCAAGGGTACGGACGGTTACCATGCGGATGTAGGGGTTGTCGCCGAGGCAGGACTCGCAGATGATGGGGAAGTCCGACCGTGCGCGCTCCCACCCGTCCACCTCGAAGCAGCCGGTGCGCCATCTTCGGCTCTCCGCCTCCACCTCCGCCGCCGCCGAGAGGGAGGAGAGAAGAGACCTAGGTCGGAGTGGGAGGAGGAGAAGATCGGAGGTGGCGGTAAAACAATGGCTGATGGAAGTTAATAGTGATTTTCATCGGCTACAGTGAAAGCCGTCGGAAGTTAAGTTAACTTCCGTCGGCCTGTACAAGCTGACAGAAGTTACGTAACTTTCGTCGGTTTTTAAAAATACCAACGAAAATTAAAAAAACCGACGAAAACTTACTGTTTTCTTGTAGTGAGCCCAGATGCTATTAGCGTTCATAGTACACGGCTTTTTTCAAAATATTATATTTTCTAGCAAAAAAGTATAAATTATTAATAAATAATTCCGAAACTAAAATACCTTTTAAACAACCCTAAAAATTTGAAAACCATTTTACTATTAAACTATTCATGCGATTTTGCTAACGTGGATGGTAGAATGACAGTTTTGACTGACTGGACAGTACACGTGACACTGACATAGCCAATCGAGTTAAAAATTTTCAGAAAACCCCTTGCTCCCACTAATGTGGCGCCGCGCTCTAGCCTCCACGCTCTCACTGTGTCGCGCCATGGCCTCCCATCAACGAGCGGTAGAGGGTACCGGTGTCCGACGAAGGGCGAGGGCGGTGGCACCCCAATGATGGTGCAGCAGGAGGTACGCGGGGACAGCAACAAGTGCAAGGTGGTAGGCGCGAGGTGGGAGTAGAAGGTTTGCGGGGCTAGCAAGCGCAAGAGAGTGGGGTGTTGACACAGCGTGTGGTATGTCACGTGTACTATCTAGTCAGCCAAAAACATTCTTTCACCATCCATGTCAGTAAAAATGCATGGATAGTTTGACAATAAACTAGTTTTCAATTTTTTTGGGTTGCTTAAATTGTATTTTAGTTCAGGGTTTTATTTAAACTATTGCGATAGTTTAGGGTAGTATTTTGTATTTTTTTTCTTATTTTTATTCAAAATTATAGATCTTGTTCACCTTTCAATAAAATAGTGCATGTTTAGTTGATGCCTAACTTTGCTAAACATAGCGTAACATTTGAAGTGCGCTTCAATTGAGGCAACAACAGTTTGGACCCACTTGTCATTGACTCATTTCTTTGCCAAATCTAACCTAAGGTATGGCTAGCAAAGTGTAACAACTTGAGTTACTCATCCAAACAAAAACTGACCATTGTCGTAGTTTAAAACATCCTATTGATATTGGTTGGGTGAAATAAGCTGTTGAGGGGGAGAGGTGCTATAAATATTAATGAAGAACTAGGTGAATACTTTAAAACATACAAGGTTGTTAGAGAGGGTGACCCTTCGCCCCCCCCCCCCCTCTTTTCAACCTTGCGGGGGATGCAGCGGCATAGATGCTTTTGAAAGCTAAAGAAGCAGGACCCTTGCAAGGGCCAGTACCAAACCTATTCCCAGGAGGTTTATCCCAGTACACGAATGACACAATTCTATTTATGGATTTCTATGAACGAAACATCATCAATATGAAATTCCTGCTCTACTACTTCAAAGCCATGTAAGGCATGAGAGTGAACTATCAAAAGAGTAAAGTTGATCTCTGGGGTTGGCTTGTCCTCAGATGAAGGTGGCTGATAAGCCAAATTATAATCGAGGTGATTTTCCCATCACATATCTTGGACTCCCAATGTCTGTTTCTAAACCAACATCCTAGGATTTAAAAAAATAGCAGTTAAGGTTGAGAAACACCTACTTATATGGAAATGTGGCCATTTGTCTTATGGTGAGCGGATGATTGTGATCAACTCTTGCCTGAGCAGTATTTTGATGTACACAATGGGTGCTTTTCTGATTCCAGAGTCAATTCATCTAGAGATTGATCGAATTAAGGGTAATTTTTTCTAAAACGGGCTGGAACAGAAGAAGAAATACCACATAATGAGGTGGAGCGTTCTATGTGCCCCAAAAGAGTTTGATGGGTTGGACTTCATTGATACTAGAGCTATGAACATAAGCCTCCTTGTAAAATGGATTTTTAAGCTAGCATTCAGTCAAAAGAATGCTTGTCTGTCTCTTTTGAGGAACAAGTATTGCCATTAGAAGTTTTTTTTTTCCAAACTTCAGTTTTAGGGGGATCTTTCTTCTAGAAAGGTCTTCACAAAATTAAGGGTTGGATTCAACAAAGCCGTGGGTACAAAATCATAAATGGTAAAAGAGTTTTTTTCCGGAAAGATGCGTGGGTTGATGAGGTACCTTTTAATGTCTCCTTTTACACAAATTATATGAGATCTTCCTATAACCTTCTCCAAAAGTTGCTGAGCTTTATGTCCAGTGTGCTTCGAACATACAGTAGTTTAGAAGGTCGTTGGTACCTGAGGAGATCGATCAATGGAGTTTTTCCAACCTACAGATGATTCTAGACAACATAAATCTAGAATCTGAGGATGATTGTAGCAACACTGATGCCAGAAGCTGGTATCATACACAACAAGAGGAGGCATCTATCCATCACCAAGCTAACTTTTCACTTGAAGGCACAGAGACAGCCTTCCATCGACGCCTGAAAGGTCGATAGGGGTCTCCTGTCGACGTTTGAAAGAGCGATAGCGGTGCACGACACCTGTCGACGTTTCAAAGTACGACTAGAACCGCAATTTTAGATAAAAAACGAAATATTTGCTTTAGGCCCAACACGCCACCTGCTACGATCCACGAAAGCCCAGAAGGAAGGAAGCCCGGCCCGCTGGACCCTGGCAAGTGTACGATTTGGGCTGATGGGCCTGACCTGGATCGAGTCGGGTAAATCTCTCTCTTTTCAGATGAGCAGCGGCTACAGATATCTGGTTTTTGCTCTGAATATCTGATCTTGCAAATATGAATTGTTAGACTGTATCAAACAATAAGCCGTAAAATTGGGTACCCATACGAGTGGTATGGATCGTAGTAAAAGAATAAGTTTTGTATCTAAAAGTGTCTATCTTCAACAGAGAAGACAAAATGTGAATGGACGTGGGATTCGCTGGACGTGAAGAGAAGCAAGGAGACCCTATTTTGATTCCACCCGGTCTCTCACTCAAAATATACTGTCTTTAACTACTCTGTTGGACACATGATTTGTAAGTAAAAATTATATGAAACATCCATTTTTAGATTTGGGTGTTGTAACGAGTTATGTCGCTGGAGACAATCTTATCTGTATATGATTTGCTTCCATATTCATTGTCATGTATCATGTATGTATTATTCTCTGCTTTGTAATTCTTTATAAATCAAAATCTCGTGATACTTCAAATGGATCTTGTGGTATTATTATCTATTCCTGTATTTTAAATCCATGCCTTAAACTTCATCTGAATATTGCTTTGCTCGAGTCAGCCGTGTATTATGTCTTCCTTTGAATACTTATCTTGTTGAGCACCTTCGTAATCAGTTTTGATTTAATCTCTCGTCCAAGCACGTTCAGCTAGAGTTTTGATACGAAGTGTTCATGTCCATTTCACACAACTTGTGCATTTTAAAGCCATATCTGTCTAGTTGCACTTGTGAATTGTGATGCAAAGCTCAGTTAATTTGCAGGGTTTGTAATCGTTGAAACTTGATCGAGCTGACTTTCGGCTAGCTGCCATGCATGTGCTACCAGTGAAGTCAGCTGTAAGTGGCACCTACGATATAATATATCATTTGTAAGTGGCAAATCTATTAATTAATCAGACAAAACAAAAAAAATAGTCAACTGTATCGAGCTGCAAGGACACATGCAGGGGCCAATTAAGTCAATTCATGGCTAGCTGGATCAAGGAAAAAAGTCTTCACTGTGTCTTGTTATATATAACATAGAGAGCTTATGTTTTAGCACATGTATAATACTATGGAGATATATTAAGGGTTTGTTTGGATGTTTGAATAAGGATTTAAATAGTATAGCGGATTCGGTCCGCATGTATGGATTCAAAATACGGTTTTGACCTGTCTCGATGGATACTCTAGAACGGTGGGATTCAACTACCGTAGCACGGGACTCACTTATCAGTTGTACTAAAATCAAGGGAAAATTACTCACATGTCATTATAATTTTCAAAAATTGCCTATATGCCACTGTCAGTGACGGTGGTGGTCCCCATTTGCAATCAATTTACGTCCACACATACAATATGAGATTAATTCATTCATCATACAAAAAATCATAGAACTTGTATCTGTTCATACGATATGAGATTAATTCATTCATCATACAAAAAAATCATAGAACTTGTATCTGTTCATACGATTTCAAATACAACCAATTAAACACTCGTATTTTTTAAAATACGAGTCTATTCATTAAGCTTCCCCTTATCCACAATATACGATCTTATCTCTTAGAAGCAACCGTGTACACGCGATGTTATTACGTATTTACGTCGTGTAAGATCGAGTTGCGCGGTCCAATTGGATTGAATATTATTATCACTGTCTTTTCTCGATCAGACCATTCTGCTCAACACAAGCATCTCGAATTCTTTATGCGTCATATACATTTCACTTTACCTATCGATTTTTTAAAAATAATAATATTTTTTAAAAAAAATCAAATCTGTATGCTGATTTCAAAAATTTGCAAAACTAATAGGCGGTCGGCACTTGAAGTGCCGACTGAATGCCACGTCAGCTCCAATCGGCACTTCAAGTGCCGACCGCATGTTAGTTTTGCAATTTTTTGAACTTGACATACAGATTTGAATTTTTTTAAAAAAATATTATTTCAAAAAAAAATTCTTACCTATGTGTTTGATTCTATCCTGCCTCTGCCTTTGGTTATGCTATTATAATGTATCGTAAGCCGACCATATATACTAAATCAACATAAATTGTTAAATTTCTAGATCGATGGATGGATTATATATATTGGATTTGTCAGCTCAAGTGCTAACTGAAATCATCTTGCAAACAAATAGTAGTAGTAGTAGTAGTAGTATGACGAGCTAAAAGAGTGATTTCTTGGTCTTGAGGATAATAGAAAGGGTCAAGAGGAACACAAAGTCTACATTTAGACTTTGTGACCACACACATATTGTATTGGAGTTACCGGCAAGAGTGAAATATCCTATTTTGACAACTAAGGAGTTTGATTGGAGCAGGCTAACCATTCTGAGATTAAAATTTAGTCTTTGTCATATCTAATGTTTAGATATTATTTTAGAGTATGAAATGCAGACTATTTATAAAACCCTTTCAAATAAACCTAGTTACGTCATGATTTGACAACGTGGTGCTACAGTAAATATTTGTTAATCATTGATTAATTAGGCTTAATAAATTCGTCCCGCGAATTATCCTCCGACTCTACAATTATTTTTATAATTAGTTTATTTTTAGTTCTTCAATTTGATATCCAAATATCCGATGTGACACTGACTAAATTTTAGTCCATAGAACCGAACACCCCACTTATAAAAATGTGAATATATAGTTCGAAAAAATAGAGTGACGATAAGATGTGACCACTCCACTACTACTTTAATAGTTGAAAATAGTAAGTTTCACTAGTTTTAACAAGCGGCCCGGCCCATCAACAGGTCGCTCGTGACCCACCTACCTACCTCCGAGGCGTGGTTGGTGGCCGCACCCAACAATAAACAATTCAACTCCCGCTTTGCGAAATGCGAAATGCGAACTGCTCTTCTCTTCGCGCGTGCGTGCGTGCGTGCGTGCGTCGGCTTGCGAGAGAGATCTGTGGACCGACTAGTACGCATTCCGTAGTAATCCCCAACTACCACTGCACAGCTAGCTTTGACTTTTGACGGTGCTGTGAGCTTGATGACAATATGACATTTCTCATCTCTAACGATGTTTGATGTTTGATCGAGTTCGACGTCCTGCCAACGAAGCAATATAGCCAGTGATATGATGTCAGAGACCAATTTTTTTTTAAAAAAATGGTTGATAGATAGAGTGATTCACCCTAGACTTTTGACGTCGTGGTTTGTTCTTATTGGTTGGAAATGTTTACTTTTTTTACCAAATTTTAAATATTTTCCTCCTAAATTATTAGTGAAACGCGATGCTAGTGTTTGGTACTGGATTCTATTACAAATCTAGTTAAACGTGTTAGGACAAGAGCAGTTTCTAAGTTATTTTCAACTAAAGTACAATTAATCGTATCCATCCAAGAAAACGTCTAACGCAAAGTCGTTGCCTCCCAAAATACAATCGTCACGTTCTATCAAACATTATTGTACAAACAAACTGACCGTAGATATAAATCTAGTAGCTCGCAATGAACCGATAAATATAACGATCGATGATTGGTGGGTCAAATGGCAACCTAACGGTGATGATATCGTCGCCCATTATTCCGACTATGCTTAATCCAAATCTTGGATAACGTCATCGATGACCCATTAAATTTGCTCCATTCTTTTCAAAGAAAAAACAAGGATACTATGGATTCTATTAGCATTAGAGCATCTAAGCTGTCGGCGTTGCCAGCAACATTTAGTCTCATCTCGGTCACGAACAAAAGCTGCGAGCCCATGCATTAAAAGGAAGAGTAGTCATCCTCTTAGGTCGGTTTTTTGGATGGAGATGACTCTCCGCTTGTAAGGGGTGTCGGATGTGCCTAAGAGCATCTCTAAGATATGTCTTAAATTTATTATCTAAGATTTGATATAGAGATCATCATATTCATGTTAATCCCTACAAACTAATTTGATTTCCAACAGTCTACCTATCCTTATTTTAAAGAAGGAATGAAAAATTAATCCTATATTTAGGATAGATAACAAAAAATTTAGGAAATGGTTTAGGATGAGAATTTGTTCCACCGGCTACATAGTCTACATAGTATGATAATATATTTTAAGCTTTTGTTCTTAATCAAAGATAAAAAAATAGATTATTCAACTAAACACCTTCAATTTTTCATCTATGATTTTAGATTCAACATTTTTTAGAGTTAATTAGACCAGCTCTACAAAATTTTGGTTCCGAAAAAACTACGTTAAACAGAACCGATTCCAATTCTCGTTGTTTCTACGGGGATTATGGTTTACATTCAAGACGTACGATGTCGACGCGTGCGAAAGGAACGGATACGATGCTGTTTATTTTTCTCTTGTGTAAGCTAGTGAGAAAAAGACCGCAGAAACTTGCTGCATGCATGCATGCATGCCTCCTCGTGTGAATGCTCTAAATTTTATAGGATTTTTATTTTTTTTATTTTTTTTGAAAATTAAAGGAATAGAACGGTAACACGAAAGAGCCAACGAGGGCTCCGGAGCAGAAACATGAGTGACACTAGTGGCGGGGCTAGAGAAAAATTGAGGGGTACACTAGTTTAAACGGTACACCATGCATATTTAGTTCAAGGGGTACACAAAGGATAAAAAAATAGTAATATACACTAAAAAAATTTTAGACCCGGGTTCCAGTGAACCCCCTTGGTTCTAGTGAGCTCCACCCTAAGTGAAACTACAACAAAGGAGCCGCCGCAGCGGGGGAGATGCTATGGTTGTCGACCCCAGCAGTGGTCGGTGCCATATATCTACATCTTGAACTATCATCCTAAAGACTCGAAGCGCCGAGGAAGCAACCCCTTGAAAACTTGGATGGTTTCTTTCTTTCACGACGTTCCACTTTATCAGAATTAGTTTGATTCTTCGATCTAAAATTCTTCCAAAACTCATTTATTCCAAATTATGAACAAATTAATTAACTACTTAATGGCAATTCTTTTCCATTACTAGTTTGAGTGCTCGTGTGTTACAACATATATCATAATTTGATTTTAAAAAATAACATATAAATTTAATAACAATAGGGATTTACGTACGTATCAATGAGAAGCTAATTACGATGATAGATTTATCACCACCAATTTCTTTTAAAATAATATAGATAATTTAGTCGAGTTTTGTCATCAATTGCGGGCTTGCGGACCCTCCAAAATTCAACGAACACTTTTCGTAGCTGATAAAACAAATTCTTCGCCGAGAATCCGTACGTTCCGATTGGCAATAATTACAACAATAAGTTTTGGTTGTGCACTTGGATGAGTGCAGCCTGTTGACAAATCCAAACAGTAGGAGTTGTTGCCGAGACGAAAATCTCTCGGTCGTACGATACGAGCCCCACGCATCTCGGACTTCTTGGCGCTGAAAAAAACATGTACACACTTCGATTTGGTAGGATGTACGGTGCACATGATTCCACCGTTCAATTCAACGTGAGTTCATCAACGAGTACATTCATCTCCATGCATGGTCATCGAGACGTATGTCCAGCTACTTTGATGTAATATAGTTTTATAATTGAAAATCAATTATTTGTTAAAATACGGTCCATGGAAGTCAAAATCGGGCGCGGCTGACACCGGATCTCATTAGAACAAGTGTACTACCGAAATGTGTGATCTAAACAATAGGAGCGCCATCCAATCCTCTTTAAAATATAGGAATTGAAATTATAGAGATATTTGATTTTTGGGAACACCAGAGTTTAGAGCATCTCTAATAAATTATTTATATAGTTACATAAATTTGAATTCAGGTATTTTAGTAAAAAATAAAGCTCAAAGAGTCCTTCTAAATGAGTCCCTTACCTATCCCATTCCCTAAATCACCTCTCATCTCTCTCAATTATAAGATTACTTTAGTCATTCCTATTCTCATCCATGCATATTTTTTCTCTTACGAGTATATTATTTTATTTTCCCACACGTTGTTATATATTGGATGACACACATATTTTAAAAACTATAGTTTCACATAAAGTTATTATAGAATATATGCCATTTTTGCAGTATTTAAAAAATATAGATCATAATTATAAAAAAACTGATATAAATTGATTAATTTTTAAGGAAGAAATAGAATTTATGATGATCTCTATATAAGATTTAGAGAATAAAATTGAAGAGCTGTCTTGGAGACGCTCTTACGACTGTTCTTATACGAGATTTTTGGGAACAAAAAAACAGCAATCTTCGTGACGATTCTGTCGTGACATCCGAAAACTATTCCAAAATACAAGAGCTTGCACATTACTATATGTGTGGCCAACCATCTCTAATTTAGTTTTTACCTAATATTGTCTCAAACCACTGTAGCCACCCCCTGTTTTTCATCGATCTTTTAAAAAAATGAACGTTTTTTGTATTTAAAAATAGAGAAAGTAGTTGGAGCTCGTGCGTGAGTGTGGCGCAGCTCTATGATTGAGAGGGTTGGTGTTGCATTGAATTGCGTCTCCCCCACCTAACCTCGAGCACCCATTTCCCAACTAAAATCCTCTTGCGTTCTATCGCCACAAAAACGGACAGGGCCCACATCTGCAACCACGGGGGCCCACGCAGAGTAAATCTAAAAAATAATATAATTCAGATTTATTATATTACTCAGTTTGATATACTTACTTTATATTGTGGAGGATATTTTTACTTTTTCATCGTCCAAGTTGTCTATTCTAATGAATTGTAGTTTTAAAATGGAGATGGATAGTTTAGTGCAGCATTGACTATTCTATTTTGATTACTTTATGTTTGTAGGTAGTATAAATCACTTTATGTTAGCTAGTCATATATACTTATTTGAGGTATCATTGTTTATTTCATATATATTCACATCTAGTATTATTGTCTCTTATATATATATATATATACATATATATACACACATATACGAGAGTACTATTCTACACCGACCACAGGAGTACTCTTTTCAGTAGTAGATTTTCTACTACTGAAAATAATCAGTGTAGAATAACACTCTCATATATATATATTATAGCATGGGTACATATAAGGATACATTTATTTCAGTTTTGAATTATTATAATCTAGTTTATATAAGAAAAAATAGGTTTCACTGTCTTACCGTTTGTCATAGTTTGAACTCTATATTATAATAAATTGGTAGAATAAGTTATTTCATTTAGTTCAATTATTTATAAAAAAAATTGAATTATTATAATCAAAATAAATTAATCTTTTTAACGCCGCCACCAACCCTGAGCACCCACCCAAATCCCCATCGGCCACTATATATCCCAGCCGTTCGTTCCTCCAAAGCGGCAGCAACCCAATTCCCAAACCGTCCTCTCGTCCTCTGGACTCTGGAGGCCGGAGCAGCAGGCGCGGGTCGGCGGGGAGCGGCAGCGATGGACCTCCTCCTCGTGGAGAAGGCCCTCCTGGGGCTGTTCGGTGCGGCGGTGCTGGCCATCGTTGTCGCGAAGCTTACCGGGAAGAGGTTCAGGCTTCCGCCCGGGCCGACCGGCGCGCCCATCGTCGGCAACTGGCTGCAGGTCGGCGACGACCTGAACCACCGCAACCTGATGGCCATGGCGAAGCGTTTCGGCGACATATTCCTCCTCCGCATGGGGGTCCGCAACCTGGTGGTGGTGTCCAGCCCGGACCTCGCCAAGGAGGTGCTCCACACGCAGGGGGTGGAGTTCGGGTCGCGCACCCGGAACGTGGTGTTCGACATATTCACCGGGAAAGGACAGGACATGGTGTTCACGGTGTACGGCGACCACTGGCGTAAGATGCGCCGGATCATGACGGTGCCCTTCTTCACCAACAAGGTGGTGGCCCAGAACCGGGCCGGGTGGGAGGAGGAGGCCAGGCTCGTGGTGGAGGACGTCCGCCGCGACCCCGCCGCCGCCACCGACGGCGTGGTGATCCGCCGCAGGCTGCAGCTGATGATGTACAACGACATGTTCCGCATCATGTTCGACCGGCGGTTCGACAGCGTGGACGACACTCTGTTCAACAAGCTCAAGGCGTTCAACGCGGAGCGCAGCCGGCTGTCGCAGAGCTTCGAGTACAACTATGGCGATTTCATCCCCGTCCTCCGCCCCCTCCTCCGCCGCTACCTCGGCCGCTGCCACGACCTCAAATCCCGCCGCATGAAGCTCTTCGAGGACCACTTCGTCGAGGAGCGCAAGTAAGCACACCCTACTCCTCCCCAACCGCTCCATTTTCTGCTCACTTTTAATCAACCAACTCCAATTCCAAGAATCTATAGCTGAAAATCCTTATCAACGCCAGCCCAAATTGCTAGTATTACTCATCTAGAGCCATTGCATCGGTGTGGTGGTAGGTGACATGAACCTAGCTAGCTTCAGCCTTCGAGATACAGAGTTTGGTAGTGTACGTGCACATGTTGTCACGCATGCTAGGCGATTGCGAGGTGGGCTTTAATTCGATCGGTGGCAGATCTGGCTCAGATCTGCTGGGTAGTAATCAATCCGTTTCAGCATCATCCAGGGCCAGCAAAGTCAAATTTCTTGTTCTTCACTGGCTTCAATACTTCGACTGTCCGCAAAGCCTACAAGGCTACAACTACTACTCCATGTCTCCATCCCAAACTATCCAGCAGACGACCTCCACGTCACTCTCGTTTATCTCGGAGTTTTTTTTAGAGATGTTTCCATGTCCAAATAGCATGTATCTGTGGCCAGAGAGTAGTATCTAGGGATTGGACTGAGGCTTTGTCCCGTTTGCGGTTACCTAATGTTCCCTTTGTATGCATGGCACAGTTTGATCGGTAGGTGTGACCCACGCATCATCATCATGTGGACAATTGGTTGCTTCTCGTGCGAGACAGCTGAAAGGTTTAAGTTTTGGGCAAAGTTCTTCCTTATCACGGAAGCACCGACAGCGACACAAATCCAAACAGTAGCTCAATCAGTCAGAAAATGCAGTTCGCTCTAAGCAAATTAAGCAGATCTACCAGAATGCCCCCCATCATGTGCTGGAAACGATAGCTCGCAGAATTCCAGAATTTGAGCAGTTTTTCCTATTATTCCCTCTGGACGAGTTGTACTTAGTTTACTGAAATCAACCCACGGGGTTGGATCGACCGATGCTGCCAAACAACAACATGCAGCTAGCACTTTCTTTATAGATAAAATTTGTAGCTAGCATTTCGGTTTCTGCGTCCAATTGCGACGGCCATATTGCTGACTTTGTTAGCTAGCTGTGCGGGTAGCTTCAGATGAGCTGTTCAGCTGTCAACTGACATATCGCCATGGATGGGTGTGTGTGTGTGCAGGAAAGTGATGGCCCAAACGGGTGAGATCCGGTGCGCCATGGACCACATCCTCGAGGCCGAGCAGAAGGGCGAGATCAACCACGACAACGTACTCTACATCGTCGAGAACATCAACGTTGCTGGTACGCAATTTATGATTTATCACATCTAGCTAGATCTGAGAAGCCAAAGTTCTACCCTTTCACTCGTATAGCTGAAAGAGATGAGTGTGCTCTGCCTTTGCTGCGAAAGAACTTTTCAGAATTCAGACTAGGACAGATTCCAACCCCATCTTCTACCGACACATCACGGCGTTGTGATGAAGTTTGCATGATACGTAGTAGGTTGTATAATATGTGTCGTGACAGGCGCGCATCGATAAGCTATGGATTAGTTGCCATGTTCTTAGTAGTATCACCTGTTTTTTTATGAGACGTGTCTTAGTCAAAGTAACCATCACCTAACTTAACTATTTTTATTGTTAATTAACCGGCGCATCCGTATTACCCAAAATATGCGACCAGCTAGCAATGCATACGACCTTTGTGTTAGGATGATTCAATATTAATATATTATACACCTCCGACTTGCTGGGATCAATTTTTGACTAGGTTTATATTATTAAAACATATTTGATGATTGGTTTAATTAAACTAATTTAAAATTGTGTTATGGTCGAATTTGCAGCTATCGAGACGACGTTGTGGTCGATCGAATGGGGCATCGCAGAGTTGGTGAACCACCCGGAGATCCAGGCGAAGGTTCGGGCGGAGATCGCGGAGGTGCTGGGCGCCGGCGCGACGGTGACGGAGCCGGACCTGGAGCGGCTGCCATACCTGCAGGCGGTGGTGAAGGAGACGCTCCGCCTCCGCATGGCCATCCCGCTGCTGGTCCCACACATGAACCTCAACGACGGCAAGCTCGCCGGCTACGACATCCCGGCGGAGTCGAAGATCCTTGTGAACGCGTGGTTCCTCGCCAACGACCCCAAGAGGTGGTTGCGGCCCGACGAGTTCCGGCCGGAGAGGTTCCTGGAGGAGGAGAAGGCGGTGGAGGCGCACGGCAACGACTTCCGGTTCGTGCCCTTCGGCGTCGGCCGCCGGAGCTGCCCAGGGATCATCCTCGCGCTGCCCATCATCGGCATCACCCTCGGCCACCTCGTGCAGAGCTTCCAGCTGCTGCCGCCGCCGGGGCTGGACAAGGTGGACACCACCGAGAAGCGCGGACAGTTCAGCAACCAGATCCTCCAGCACGCCACCGTCATCTGCAAGCCCATCCACGCCTAACTAGATCTACTCTTCGCCTCTTTGCTCCATGTACTTTTCTCTACTTTAAAAAAAAATCTGCTGCTTGCATTTTTGTTGCTGTCAGTGTGTGCGCGCGTTGCTAGATTTACTTTGTTATACTTGTTCTTGATGCAAACTTAATTATTGGTAATCTATATATACATATACCGCCCAAACTTAATCATCATTTAGTGTAACGTGTACGCCAATATAGTTGAAGATTCCATCGAAGAGGATTCCCAACGCAAACATAAAGGATTCCTTTTATCGTTTTGTCCTCGCTTTCTCGCTTCTCCAACCGGGAAAAAATTAGGTGGACCTTGGATTCATGTATTTGTAGACCAAACAGTACATCTCTTGCGTTGTTGATATATACCTGTATAAAAGTTCTATCTAACGGCGTGTGTATACCGTGCAGCTCGGTTCCACTTACTAGTTCCTCTAATTACTTGCTACAGTGCCAACTGTGAACTAAAGCTAGAGTCATGGGCCTACTTGTCATTAGATATAACTTTCGTACACGTATCAACAATTCATGAAAATAATTCGGTGGGCGATGTGTGCAGCGTAGAAGAGTGAGACCCCAAGCGAAATGACGCCACGTGGAACGGTGGAAGTCTGCTCGGTCCAGACGGCTTGGCTCCGCGTCGGCTCAATGCACGGGCGCTCGACCACCACTTTCCTCATCCCCAGCTCCACCTTCCTGCTCGTCGGCCGCTATCGCCGTGGCGTTCGCCTCACCACCGAGACGTCGAGGAAGCCGAAGCGCCGGAGGGGGATCCAATGGCGCGGCGTATAGCTCATCGTGGCTGTTGTCGCCGTCGTCGCGGCTGATGGGGAACGTGGACTGCGGGGGCTGTGGCGGCTCCTCCTCCTCCTCGACGACCGCCGCCACTCAGTAGCAGCAGGCCAGCAGCTGTGGGGCTCTGGAATGGATGTCTTGATCCGTCGGTGCATAGCATATGCAATTTGCAATTACACATGTCGACTGGAATGGATGTCTTGATAATCTGGTTGTTTTTTTGAAGGGAAAATTACTCACATGCCATTATAATTTTCAGAAATTGTCTACATGCCACTGTCAGTGACTGTGGCGGCCCCCATTTGACAGTGACACAACGATGGTATTTTGACAAACCGTAAAAATCGTAATGGCACAGAAAAAATTAACCCTTTTTTGAAATATTTTGAATAGGCAACGTTTGTAAGGTCACTTGACAGCAAATGAGCACATTTACATAGATTCATGATTTTGCACTCCATCAAATTGTAACTTCCTAACCGCAGTTTGCACTGTAGCATCTTGATCAACTCCCATTAAGAGACTTGTGTATCCTCCTGACTCTGGAATAAAATTGAAGTGTGTCATCGTGGAATTAGCATATCCACCTTGCAGGAAAGGAGCATCCATGGATGAAGATGGCCCAGCATTAAAATTCTATCATGTATAGCAAAGAAAGTGTTCAGAAATCAGGCTTGTAAGGGAATAAATTGTGAAAATAGCTAATGACTTACAGTTATTTGGTTTGGAATGTGTATGATAGATCAATATTTTTTAAAAAAATTGTTGATTAAGCAAAAGGTACTGGGCAGGTCAGTCTTCTGAGCACCCTTCTTATTCCCTGGCTTCTTTTCAACAACATTTTTAAAACGTGTATTCTTTGGGCCTTTTATTACTTGAGGAATTTTAAATGATATTACACCATTTGATGCATCTCGAACACATTCATTTAGAACTGGAGGAACCTCATTGGGTTTTTCATGCATCTTACTTAGATAAGCATCCGCAATTTATTAAGAAGTTCTTGTGACAGTGAACACTTCAATGCAAGAGATGTGGCCTATCGAGATATAAGTGTAGCTTGTGTTTTTAAATCTCCTTTTTCAGTTCCTTGTTTCTCAATATAAAATTTAGTTTTCACATATTTTGTCCATCTAGGCAGTATATATTGTGATGGCAAATTGTATACTCTATTCATATTGAAGACTCTAAGAGCATCCTTGCACAATAAACCTGTAAGATATAGTTGCCAATTTATTCAACCTATATTACAACTTACAATGTATAAATTGAAATGTAATAGTATACATACCTATGGATTCAAACATCCGACAAGAGCATGTGATGGTGGAATCTTCGGTGTTCAATACCACTGTTGCTCCACGGTCAGATTGCACATACTTAACAAAGAATGTCAAATTTGTCCCTGCAGCTTCCAACAATTAACAAGACGATGTGAATTGTCTTTTAAATTCTTCCTCGAATTTTGAACACATTCTCTTTGTATATGATTTAGGGTCCCTTTGGTTTGGCTTCCGGAAGCAGCTTTTGCTTCCTAGAAGCCAAAAGCCAAACCAAAGGGCATATTTCTAACCAGCGGCTTTTAGTAAAAGCAGCTTTTGGTACAGTGTAAATGTGAAAGCTCCTCCAAACCTGCTTTCTGTGGCTTTTGGCTTTTGGCTTCGCAACCATACAAAATTTCATAAATTGACATTTTAAATTTCATACAACCATACAAAATTTCATAAACTGACACTTCAAATTTCATACAACCATACACAATTTCATAAATTAACATTTCAAATTTCATACAACCATACAAAAATTCATAAATTGACATTTCAAATTTCATACAACCATAAAAAAATTCATAAATTGACATTTCAAATTTGATACAACCATATAAAATTTCATAAATTGACATTTCAAATTTCATACAACCATACAAAATTTTATAAATTGAGATTTCAAATTTCATACAACCATACAAAATTTTATAAATTGAATTTTTTACACAGCTCACAGCTCAAAGCAGCTTCACAGTCGTTTCAGCCAAACGACTTTCAGCTTTCTCACAGCTAACATCCCACAACAGCTTTTTCACAACCCACAGCTCACAGCATCTTTTTTCCACAGCCACAGCTCAACCAAACACACCCTTAGCTGCAATATTTAACATAGGTAGATTTGGAATGTATGCAACTGTGTTCTTTTGGCGTGACTTAAAATCAGTATCCAACTCATTTGCACGGAGACTAACAGGAGTTCGGAAAGACCGAGTTTCCTACGAAATCTTTTCTTGAAGACATTATTCATACCTTCACTCCTTTAGGTCGAGTTCATGTCAAAACATATAGGTTTGTCATCCATGAGTTTTATATTTAACCAACAATTCATGCCATTTCTCTATGAAGTAAGTCTCTCATATGTCTTCGTACACACATCTTGTGAAATTTGGTAAGAAGTTGTTATCCGACGTATAAATTACATGACTAAGATGTTTAGTAACATTTAAGCAAATGTGCCACAAACAAAGATGGTGGCTGGTATTTGGGAATGCATAAGCAATTGTTGCAGGGCCGGCCCTATGGGGGCCACATTGTGCAACGGCTGAGAGCCCATGCCGAGAAGGGGCCCAAGCCCATATATATACAGTATACACTAGTATACGATCGCCATCAGCCCAAGGTTTTAAAATTATGAGTATAGATGCTACTCTCAAACACATTGAAGTTGACATATTATATTTTAAGAAGTATAGAGATGAAGGTTTCATTTTAGTATGGATACAACAAAAAACATTGTATCTGAATTAGATATAGAGCTAATATTTCCTACAAAACGTCAACGAACGAGAAAGAGACATTTTGATGAACAAGATGAAGACGAGGAAATACAACAATCTGCTGTGGACTCCTTTAAAAGAGAGTACTTACTAGTTATGATTGACAATGCAATTGCTTCATTGACTAATAGATTTGAGCAGATGGAGGCATATGATAATGTCTTTGGGTTCTTGTTCAACTCAGAAAATTTGAAATCCTTGGATGAAGTTGATCTTTGGGCGCACTGCAAGATTTTTGTGGATAAATTTTCTCATGATAACTCATCCAATATTGACATCAATGATTTTTTTAGAATTAAAGGTGTTGCAAGTGACTTTGTCGGATTCTTTGATGTCAGCGCCTGAGATTATCAAGTTTGTTATGGATCCAGATTGTTATTCAAATGTTTCAGTTGCCTATCGAATTATCTTAACTGTACATCAAAGAAATATCCGTAGAAATATCTTTTTATAAAAAGCAAGGAATATGATGGAGTTCTATTCTTATTTAAACTAATCATATTAGTTATACAAGTACAATGTAATGTTTTTTAGTCTACATTGTTTCTCGCTATTGATAATTATCAGACATGTTAAATTAAAAATATATTATTGAATTTGCTACCCATTTATACAAATAAAATTAGCCCATATATCATAAAGTTTATGGTCTAGAGGGGCCGTTAGCACGAATTCGCTAGGGGCCCTCAAAATCTTAGGACCAACGCTGAATTGTTGCTACCATAGCCGCATCTTGATCTGTAAAAATTATGCTTGGGTGTTTTCCTGACATTGCCGTTAAAAAGGTTTCAAAAAACCAAACAAATGATTCAATAGTTTCATTAAACAGCAGTGCACATCCAAAAATTATTGTTTGCTTGTGATGATGGGTGCCAAGAATCGAAGCAAAAAGCATTTCAAACTGTTTGGTTGTGATTATCCACCCATTTTTTTCCCAACAACCATGTGAATGCGTTTCTTCGAAGTAATTTTCAGATGGTGGATTAAGCTCCCGGTTGCAGGCAATTTTAATTTGTACAATAACATTCCAATATATAAATATCGATTGCATTTCATCATAGTTCATGGTGGAATGACACGTCGGCGTCATCTCCCTGCGGGTCCCACTTGTTGCAGCCCCAGCGGCAGCTCCACGCGCACCGGGAGTTGAACGTCTGCAGCCGCCTTGAGTGCGCCGCCACGATGCGCGCGGTAGCCGCCGCCCTGGGCAGCACGACGGCGTAGCCGTCGTCCATGTACTCGGCGCCCTCCGGGAACACCTGCCACAGAAGCGCCCCCGCGCCGCTGCCGCCGCGCCGCGTCGACCGAAGCATCGCCCCGTACACCGCCTCGATGAACGCGTCCCTCGTCGTAGCGTTGAACGCGGCCCCGGCCTTGGTGGTGGACACCCCGAACTCCGCGAACAGCACCGGCATCCCGCCGAGCGCGCCCTCGGCGTCCTCGATGTGCGCCTCCACCCACGACGTCGCGAACGTCACCTGAGCCTCGTTCGTCGCGCCGGCCGGCAGCCTTCACGATCACGAACGTCGGCGGTGCCGGTGTTAGACACTTAGAGCTTACACACCATCCACATGCATGGCTGGCCGGCGACGGCGCGGTGCGCTGACGTGATCGATCAATTACCAGGTGTCCGGGTAGACGTGGACGGAGGCGAAGTCGACGCCGAGGATGCGGTGGTTGCGGATGAAGTCGGTGCCGGTGTGGGCGGCGTCGGCGTTGGGGTTGGCCCGTCGCCGCGCCGGCGGCGACGACGGTCCGTAGAATCCCTCGCTGCCGACGCTGAGCAGGTGCGCCGGGTCGACGGACTTGACGTGGAACGCCATCTCCCGGATCCACGCCTGCAGCGTGTCGCCGGTAGGGTCGGAGGCGCAGCGCGGCTCGTTGATGAGCTCCCACGCCATGATGGTCGTGTCGTCCCTGTACGCCACGCCCGTGTACGTGTTCACCCTCGTCATCATCGCCGTGAGGTGGTCCTTGAAGTAGCCCTTGACGGTCTCGTCGTAGAAGAAGGCGTCGTCGTCGTCGGAGGTGAGGTTGGCGACGCCGGCGGCCTTGGCCCACCGCACGTACTGCCCCTTGCCGCCGTAGTCGTCCCAGTTGTTGCTCAGCGACAGGATCAGCCTGATCCTGTGCTTCCTTGCCTCGCCCACCACGAAATCAAGGGCCTACATACATGCAACGTACATCAGTACATACATCTGTAGAATTAATTAACTAATTCAACACGCCATTTATTCATCGGCTACTGCCTTAAGTTATTATGAAAAATATATACATATATTTACATACTCAATTTTAATAGCAAATATCTTATACTTTTATATTATGTAAGTAATAGTTAGGATCTCAACCGTTCCGCCGGAATCCGATCTCTAACCGCTACGCAACGGGCTCTAATAGTGTGAAGCCCTACTTCATATCGTCAGATCCCATCGAAATGACTAACATATACGGAGACATGGGGGGAGGCTTGATCTAACTTTAGAGTATCTCAAATCTTAGATCAGACTCCAGAGCCTATATATTGTGATGCTAATTATATTATTGGGTGTGAAGAATTGCGTGTTCATGCAAGGGAAGAGGTGCCTGTCGTCCTATCCAACGATGATGCAAACACAATTTGATGCTTGCGGAGATCTCTGAGATCGATCAATCTGCAGGTGTCGATCTCATCTGCAATATGCAAGCATTAGATTTCTGTGCACTTCTCATTCTGCAATATAATGTAATAATACTTCATTGTGTCTTTATTGAGAGGCAGGTAAGCTGTCCATTATCTTGATAATATGTAAACATATATGCTATAGAACCACACACTAATTAATCAGTTAATTCAAAAGCAACTATTATTTTGTGGTACATTGTCACGATATTTAATAAAACTAGGGCCTGTTTGGTAGAGTTCCGGATCCTGAAATCTTGAAGTAGGGCCTGTTTGGTAGAGTTCCGAATCCTGAAATCCTGAAGTAGAGCAGTTGAATCTGGCTGCTCCACCACTCCAGTTCATTTTTCTAGAACGCTCTCAACGTGTTTGGCTTGACTCCAGTTTCACAGGATAAAGAAGATGGAACTAGAGCTTTGCCAAACGCAAACGCACCCCTAGATTCCTTAGTTAAATATCATCAATTCGTAGTTCATGGCTCTAGATTTAGAATTTTTGTGAGCTAAATTTGACCAATTAAAAAAACCTAGATCTTGAGCTGTGCCAAATATGATCTTATATATGTCAAAACACTACCGAAGGTAATCATATATATTGATAATTATTGTTCTCATTATTACATGATCAAATCAACCAGTCAGCCTTAATTAAGAATCTAAATCTTAAACCATATATATTAATGACCATTATTTGTAGTTGTACCACAAATCATATTAATTTATATAATCTATAATATGAATATACACATTAATCAAGGATTTAATTGAACATGATAATAATTTGAGCAAAAAAACACTAAATTAATCAGGCATAAATGGAATTTTTAGGAGCTTTGCTTGGCGTGTTGATCACCTTGAAGACCTCCTCGTCGTAGACGGAGGGGGACTTCTGGAGTGCCCTCCACCCGCCGTCGTTGAACGCCCACGTCCGGCAAACCGTGAGCCCGACCGCCGCCGCCTGCTGGAACACCTCGGTGACCTTCCCCCTCGTCGACGGGTCGACGGCGAGGACCATCAGCCAGTACGTGTTGAATCCGTTCACGTACAAGGGCCTGATGCTGGCGCCGTCGCCGACGACGAACTGCGCGCCCCTCGTCCTCACCATCCCCCACTCCTCCCCGCCGTCGACCACCTCGTCGTCGTCGTCAGTAGTGAGGTGAGCACGGCGCCACCGCTCCGACGACACAAGCAGAAACACGGCGGTGAGAGCTCCAAGTATGAAGAAGAAAAGGTGCAGCACGGAACTGACGGAAGCCTTCCTTCTTGTTCTCTTTTTGCATGTCGCCATGGCCGCCGCCGCCGCCGCTTTACCCAGCCGCAGTTATATATAGATCTATTTATACGCCAAAACTTGGCTAAACCTGATAGAAATTCAGATTAACACGACGCATCTAATCTCTACCCATAGATATGATGCAACTTAACGAACAGACTTGCTTGCTATTTATATTTGGAGTGATATCGATCGATGAGAGCATGCATGCATGAGATCTACACACGTACAGTGTGTGATGGAGACTGGCCGGACTAGCTGTGACCACTACAACAATACAGGTAACTGGGTCGGCCAAAGCCGACGGAAGTTAGCCCTTTCCCGACGGAAAAGCTAACTTCTGTCGGTAAAACGCTAACTTCCGTCGGCCTTTGGCCGACGGAAGCGAGGCGACGGAAGTTAGCTAACTTCCGTCGGCTTGACGTGGCCGACGGAAGTTAGCCCCGAACTCTGCCACGTCAGCAGGGGGGCGCTAACTTTCGTCGGCCAGCCTGGCCGACGGAAGTTAGGGGCAGCTAACTTTCGTCGGCTTTGGCCCTAGCCGACGGAAGTTAGCCTCTCTGCCCACGTGGCCGAAACCAGCTAACTTCCGTCGGCTATGGTAAAAGCCAACGGAAGTTAGCTGGTATTTTTTTATTTTTTCTTGGTTTCCCTACTCACACTCACATCCAACCACAATTTCAATCACATTCACAATACACATTCAAATTCACATTTCACATCCAAAATCACATTCAAACTTCACATATAACATCCAAAATCACATCTCACATCCAAATTCACATCCACACTTCACACATCACATCCAAAATCACATAATATAACTGAATTCACATCCAAAGTCACAGTACACATCTGAATTCACATATAACATCCAAATTCACATACAAATTCACAAAACACAGCGAGAGCCACATACAAAGTCATATTTGTCCATATACTCACTGATCGCCCACATTTGGGTCGTGGGTGTCGCCGCTGCCTCCCGCTTCACCCACATTTGGGTCGTGGGTGCCGTCGCTTCCTCCCGCTTCATCCACATTTGCCCGAGAGGCTCCATCCTGGCCAGGCGTACGGAAAGTCTGAAGAAATAGACAAAATTAGAGAACGAATTAACTCAACTACTCTTCTAAACACTAACTTAAGTATCTGAAGTAACGATATGTCAGGAGGTACCTCAGATGATGTAGAATATAATGGTGGTGGTGGGGGAGGTAGTGGTTGGAAATTGGACATGTCAAATCCACCATGCTGCTGGGCTAGTTGCTACACATGTTGTAATGTGATCAGTTAGTTCTAAACCTATTTCTGAATACTTTTTAACTACAACACTCCAAACTAAACTTACTTGGATCATCGCCTGCTGTTGTGCTAAGCAGGCGGTATAGTACTCGTCGCGCCGCCTCATTTCCTGCCTCATTTCCTCCCTCACCCGATCCACCTCCGGGGTTTCTGAAGAGCGACGACGGCTGGAGCCAACTCCGACGGAGCTCTGCGACGACTGAGCTGACTTCTGAGCTCTCACCGCTCTCGAGTCAATAACTCCATTGAACATGGAGTACCTGCAACATTGAATGAGTTAGTTACCATTACAATACCATACACAAAACATTAATAAAAACACTGTCTCACCGTCCATGGCTTTTGCCACCTCCGTTGGAGTACACGGCCATTTGGTCGACAGGTTCTCTCCGCCAATCATAGTCCTCTCCATGGAGTCGAACCATGTGTTCACCATACTGCGCCTGCAAAAAACATGTCCGATTAGCTAGACGCAGAAAAATGAAATTACGTAAACTCTTAATAACATCTCACCAAATGGTCTGTGGCTGTCTGGCTACACAAGACATCTGGCTGTGTAGGATCGCTTCCTTTGTGACCAGAGGTATACACCTCTATGTCACTTGGCACGTTGCCAGATTTAGCTTCCTGTACATTAGAAATGAGTTAGTCGCATTACAATGTATCTATAGCTAGAGAGTGACAGAAGGAGGTCTTACCAAGCGTTTAGCGTGGCGAATATGTCCGTCGGCACCATATCTGTGCTTCGGATCCGTCCCGCGGCATTGTCTTTTCTGCTCGGAAGTCTTCTTAAATGCGGCTGAAGACCAAATCTTGCATAATTTGAAATATGCGTCCTCGCGGTTTGCAAACCACGGAATCCTCACCTGAACAGAGATGCTATTTGTATTATATGACAACAAATCTCAACAATCGAAGATTTAAAAAGTTAGAATTGTTTACCGAACGGTATTCTTCTTCAGTCAAATAGATTGACGATGAGCTCGTCGCCTTGCTCATTCGTTGCCCTAGCTTCTCCTTGTAGTAAGCATTGTTCGCTTGAATGCGGGCATACGAAATGGCGTCCTTCACCACCTTATGTGCATTGTTGTTGAAGACTTAAAGGGCATGGTTATGGTGATTGCCGACTTCTGGCAAGCAAAAGCGTAACTGCAAAAGTAATGATTAGTAAAGTGTTGTAACTCGAAAAGCCTAAAAGAAGATTGAAAAAACACTTGCATACCCAGAAGTCATGAGACACCGCCCCCTGAGCAGTTCCGTGGCGCCCGTCAGGAGCAAACCGGTACTGGTCCCATGTCTGGCATAGAACCCGCTCACCGGTCGGCATTGTCAGCACCCCTGGGTAGTGCAGACGACACAGGTTACCCAATATCTAGTTAACCTGCCTGACCCTCGAAGTGCCGTCAAACCGAGAGCCAATCCAAGATCTAGAAATACATAATAAATAAAGTCAGTTTAGTGAAAGAAATTTTTTGAAGAAAAAAAGCAAAACAACATAAGAGTATTACACTTAACCGTCACCTATAGGCGTAATCTCGATCTTGGCTCCACCGGAAGAGACTACTGGTGGGGTGACCAGGTGGCTCGTCCTGAAAGATACTGAGGAACCGCCGGCAGACTCAGCACCTTCCTCCTGACCCGCACCCTCCGAGAGATCCCCCTGCCCCACACCCTCTGGGTCATCCCTCTGTGCCGCACACTCTGGGACATCCCCCTCCTGCCCCCCACCCACCGGATGATCCTCGTGACCCGTACTCTCCAAGTGTTCTTCCTCCTACAAAACAGTATTGAAACAATTAGTAATAGTTTATAACTGGCATAAAAAACAATCTGAAAGTTACCTCATCATCTAGTTGAAATGCAATAGGCCGACCAATTAATGTCGGATCTATGCATCTCAGGAGCTGCTCTTCACGACGTCTGTTTGACGAAGAGGAACTACCCTGGAATAGGGTGTCCTCCTGACTCATCGGTGTACTCGTCGGAGTACTCGCCGATGAACTCCCCAAGCGGAAGAGCTTCCTCGTGTTCGACATCCTATTCAAAATAAGTACAAACAAACATTTATTAGTAAAGAAGGTTTGTACATATGAAAAAACATGTAATATGAAGTATATTGCATATGCATGTATGAAAACAATTACTTGTCAATTATCATCAAAATCAGGATCAATTTGTCCTTTTCTCCCCAAAGCACGCCATGTTACTTTTTTCTTCTTATGTTGGTGTTTCCTTTTCTCGGGAACTGCCACATCATTAGAATCGCCGAGAAAAGAATCTGTCGACGATTCTGACTCTACATTAAACGAAGTCGGCAATTCATCATCTTGGTAAACCTCATCGACCTCTTCAACCTCCAATTGATAAGCGCCATCACTAGGGGTGTGTAGACGTTCCCGAGGATTCACTTTGTAGACTACCCACCAAGCACTTAGTTTTTCACATGGGTAGGGCATATAATACACCTGCTCGACTTGGTGAGCAAGGACAAAATTGTCGCAACCTTATGGTTCTTAGGAAGGATATCGCTGATCAGATTCAAGAGCTCCTTATAACAATTGTTTGAAAATGCAAACTTTGACTTAATAGCCATAATACGAGTCACGAAAGCGAGAACGCTTACGGTGGTGTGCTCATGCAATGGCTCTTCTGAAGCTCGAAGGATGTCGAAAACTTTTGAACCTCCAGTGTTGGAGGATCCTCGGGGTTTGATTCAAACTCCGGTCGTATAGCATCAACCATCTCATCCATCCTATCGTCAGCAACGCTATCATCTTCTTCTTCCACTACTAATACCGTTTTTTCACGGCCTGTCTCGCCGTGAAAAGACCAAACTTCATAACCTGGCACGAAACCATATTTGCAAATATGCAATGACAACGTCCTCTTGTCTTGCCAACGAGAATTTCTGCACTTCATGCATGGGCACCTCGCGCCAGTGTTTGTTGTCAAAGCGAATGCACGATCAACAAATTTCTCAGCGTTGATTACCCACTCCCTCGTGTGAGCTCCACTTTTCATCCAACCACTATACATCCACCGTCGGTCGTCCTCAGCCATTCTATATGCAAAATATTCATTCAATCAAGAATGCATCATGCATAAGTACCACGGGCCTATGCGACCAAAAATTGGCATAGCATACAGGATAACAGGATTCACGCATGGCCCAGAAGATTCACGCACTGGCCGCTATAAAAGGGCTCGCAACATACACACACCCTGGCCACCCCCCGCCTTCGCCTCCGGACAACGGAGGGGAAGTAGAGGCGGCCGGGCGGCCAGCGACGCAAGGGAACAGGGTTAACCGATAGGCCTGTGCCACGCCTTAGACACTACCACGGACCCTAGGCGCCCCGCCCAGACACGCCTGGCGATCGCCTAGGCGCCATGGGCGATGCCTAGAAGCTCCAGACGTGCGCCTAACTCCACCCAGGCGAGGCAATTCACCATGGTGTCTGGCGGTGACCGCCTGGACGCCTAGTCGGCGCAGGCGATGCCGTGACAACCATGGTCTATAGGAAAAGATAGGTCCTAAGCCCACCCAAGAGTGACCGACAAAACGTGGTATTTATGACGAGCCATGAGTCCAAACGAAATTTCAGCAGCATAACCCCGCTGTTCTCCAATTGCACGCCTGATAGTGGTGCAATGGAGAACAACAATGTTATGTTACTGAAAGCCCATTCGGACTCATAACTCATCATAAAACCACGCTCTGTCGCCCACTCTGAGGCTGTCCAAAAAGGGACAATTCCGGACCTACACATCTCACACGCATGACACGTGTGAGACATGTTGGTCCGAAACGGGTGACGCATAGATTTCGTTACACTATCTACGTTGTTGTCAAATAAAAAATTGCATACGAAAAAAAATATATATAATAAAGTATATATATATACAAGCATAAGTATTCACAAGCATAAGCATATACATACAACATCACAATCAACAAAATCATAATATGTACCAAAAGAAAAATGTACACGTGTAGTTCATGTTACCATCAAAATATGTTATGCATTAAGAATCCTGAAAATTCACACATCTAATCAAGCAAATTCAAAGTTCTTGAAAATTTCTCTAAATGGCGACACTGTTCCTTATTCGACAACAACCTATACAACACATATTTTCATTGCATATATACTTTTAGAATACAACTTCTAAACAAACATCTAGAGTTAATAGCAATATTTACTATCCAATTCAATTAACTAAACCAACAAATTTGTTCAAACCAATTTCAACTAGATATCCACAGTTTCATAAATTTTGAACACAAGAACATATAATTCAAAACTTGAAATCAAGTTTATAGCATTACTTAATTGTCGGGTGGCGACGGCGAGCGGCGACGGGCGACGGGCGACGGTGTCCGGATGGTGACGGCCGAAACGGGGGCGGCGGCGTCGGGGAGGGGCCGGGGCGGCGTCCGTCGGCCGGCGGCGGCGAGCGGCTGCGGGGGCGGGCTGTGGGGGCGGGCGCGACGTCCGGTGGCTCGGATCGGCGGCGGTGGGGCACGACGGCGGTGGGCCGGAGGTGGGCGGCACCGGCGGCGGCGCCGACGGGAGGCGGCGCAGGAGCGAGGCGGCGGCGGGTGTGCGACGCGGGCGCGCGGTCGGCGTGGGAGGCGGGACCGGCGGCGGCGGGCGCAGGAGGCGGTGGGCGGGGGAGCGGCGGCGGCGGGGAACGGGTCGGGCGCGCGTGTACAGGGAGTTAGGGCTCCCTGTACGCGCACGCGGTTGGGGAATAAATCCCCGCTAACTTCCGTCGGCCTCCAAGAGCCGACGGAAGTTAAATAACTTACGTCGGCTTTTCCAAAAACCGACGGAAGTTAATTTGGCCGACGGAAGTTTATCGTTTTCTTGTAGTAGACGTTGTGTATGTACGGACATATATGCATGCATGATATAGCTTGGAAGCAAGAGATCAAGAGATGGAGGTAGATGCTTGCCATGCATGGCTCGATCGATCGCTCACATTGCTGAGACTCGTACGCTTGATTAGGTAAGGTTTTAAGCAAAAGGGAAGAGGTCGATTCGATCGGGACAGGATGGAGCCTGGATAGAGGAAGCCAAAACTGGCTTAATTGGAAGGTAGCTAGCTGCAGCGATCGACGATGGCTGCTCGATCTCTTAGACCTAGCTCGAAGCCAAAACTGCAGTAGAGAAACTGAACCGCATCTTAAAACAGTTCTAAAAAGGACAATAATACCGAAAATAACTGGATTGCGCATACATAAAATGGGCTTCCAAAAATAAAAATTACTTGTGCAACCTTGTTAAAATAAGATACTATGTATTAAAATCATTCTGACATTCGCCGTATTCTTCTGTAGATCAATGAATCTAGATACATGTATTATTGAGATAATACTATTCTTCTCAAAGTGCCGGCATGAGTATACATCTAAAAGTAAATAAGTGGTCAAATAGAGTAACGAGTAATTAAATCTAGTATAATATATGTAATTTTAAGATAAAAAATATTTTTTAGAATTTGTAGAATTATACATTTGAAACAAAATTTGAACTTTAAACTTATTACATTCTAAGGAGAGGAAGGGAGTGATTTTGTTGCAACCCACGTGCCACAATCTGGAGAGAGAATCTAGAGCATGTTTAGTTCTCAGCCACGGATTGTCACGTCTAACTTTAGACTTGTCACATTGAGTTTGAGAATCGTTTGGTTGGCTACTCAGTTGAAACTCGGCACAAGCCAAAAACCCTCTTGTCACACTTTTTCCACACAAAATTGTAATGTTTTTTCTCGTCACAAGTATGACAACCTCTTAAATTGATGCGTGGCTAATTGTGGCCGTCAAACCAAAAATCCCTAGTTCGGTGAATTTGGCGCAATCTACAATTTAACTTGCCGTTTGTACGGAAGATTTTTTTAATAACCATTTTTTAATCAAAACTACAATTTTGGATTCTGAATGGTCAACTGGTGACCGGTTGTCAACTCAGTTGACTCGACAGACCAAAAATCGAGACAGGTCTAACTATGAAATTTTCCAAAACACAAACCTAAATTTGTATTTTTAAATAAAAAATAATCATGTTTAAAAAATCTTCCACGTAATGCCGAAACAACCCTAAGCTAAAGTCTAAACCCTCTTGTCCCGCACCCGCCGCCACCCCTGCCCTAGCCGACGCCATGGCCGGGAAGAAGCGCAAGTCCACCTCCGATAAGCATCCCAAGCACCGCCTCCCGCTCGGCGCCGACGCCGACGCGGTCGCCGACGCCGCCAAGCGCCGCCGCTCGGGAGCCGCCAAGAAGCACCAGGCGGAGGAGGAGGCCTCCATACCGTCATCCCTCAGCGCCAAGATCCTCCGCGAGGCGCTCAACCAGCAGCAGGAGGAGACCCTCGCCGAGTCCCGCGACCAGCAGCTCTCCGCTGCCGCACCGCCCGTGCCATACTCGTTCCCCGTCCCCAGCAACGGTGGCGAGGAGGGGGACGAAGACGAGGACGACGTCGATGAGTTCGACGGCTTCGACGCGCAGAGTGAATACGAAGGCGGTGTGGTGCGTCCCTTACTTTTGTTTGCCCGTGCGACCGATGTGAATTTGCTGATTATTTTGCTGATTGTTGGCAGCCGGAGATCGATGAGGAGGATGAGAAGGCCCTCGCCGCCTTCATGTCAAAAGACAACTCTTCCAAGCGCACACTTGGTGATATCATTCTCGATAAGATCAGGCAAAAGGACGCCGAGGTCTCAACAGGTGATCATCCATACATACCTCTTTCTATTCTGATGCTTGGGATACTAGTCCATAACTGTGTTCTAAATCGTGATTACTGTGGCAAAAAAGGGCTTTAGAAAATAGCCGGAGCTATCCTACATTGAGAGGTGTTAAGTTCATCCATTCTCTTTCTAAAAATCTGCCAATCATACCATCAAAACGCGAAAAATTGCTATTTTGACACTTCAAATATGTGCACTTTGTTTAGGAATTAGGATAATACTTCTGAAGCTAACACGTAGGGCCACTTAAGTCACTGAAAGTGGGTCTGAATGTCAAAAATACAAACGCCACTTCTTTGAAGTGTCAAGATAGCAAATCTCTTACAAAAAAAGATATCAACAATAATCTTATGACATGATGCAGATAAAACATGAAAATTAGGTATCAATATTATTTGTTCTTCAATATATCTGATCTTTCGAGAGATAAACTGAAGTTAAAGCTGCAAATCTTCATAATTTAAGGTCAATATGTACATCATGAAAGTGAATTATATTCCATGAATATGATATCTATATTATCTGATATGTTGAAAGTGAATTGTATTCCATGAATCATCATACCCAGCGATGATGAAAGGTGTACTCACCATTGAACTGTTGATGCTCTGCAAACAAAGAAATGATTTTTAAGGTTTAATGATTCATAAATACAAATGCGGAACAGGAGTACCTGTCAATAAGTCAATATGCTCATGAGTCATCAGGATTCTGGAATATGAATCCTGAATGCCCCAGCGCCCAGCTCTCGATTGCCCCGGTGCCTAGGTGACACATTAAAAAGTATGCATGAATATGATATCTAACTAATGCCATATATGGAATATATGACATAGATGGGAATTTTCATTTGTTGTACTGGAATACGAATTATAAATAGTCTTAACATTTCAAAGTAGTTTGAAGTTTAACTTAAACCCTAGATGTTCATTAAACTTTTCAAATCAGATTCCAATATGGACATGTGAAACACCATTTTTCAAAGGGTTTAATTTTTTCTGTGCCATTACAATTTTTATGTTTTGCAATATGTCATCGATGTGTCACTGATAGATGGGGCCACCACAGTCACTGACAGTGACATGTAGGTAATTTTTGAAAATTATAATGGCATGTGAGTAATTTCCCCTTTTTCAAATCATTATGTCAAACTCCAAGTTTAGTTGGTTAAGGACCCAAATATATAATTAACATGCTGAATAATTGTTCACAAACCCAAATTAGCATGAATTAGGCATACACCAGCTATTTCTGCCATTCTCGAGTTGGAATGATGGACAGCTATAATGTTGTAATAGTGCACCTATGTGATATGCCCTAGTATTCCAAGGGTAAAAACTGCTATAGTGCTGCTATAACCCACTTTTTATGACATTGATCCATAATAATGTCCATTCATCCAACAACTGTTTAATCACTATTTGTATGATTTGATTAGACACATTTCTAAAAAAGGATTAAATCGATTACTTGTGATTCCTGATGTTAATGTATCATATATGTGTGTGCAGAAGGACAGACTCCTATCAAGTTGGATAACAATGTTGTTGAACTTTACAAAGGGTACTCACATCTGCCTCCTTCCCTATTCATGTTAAAAGAATTAGTTTTGCATCTTTTCATACAGTGTTGAATTTGTCGCAAGCAGGGTTGGGGAGTTCTTGAGCCGATATACAAGCGGGAAAATTCCCAAAGCATTCAAGCGTATCCCATCATTTGAGTTCTGGGCAGAAGTTCTACAACTGACTCAGCCGGAAAATTGGTCCCCTAATGCACTATATCAAGCAACACGATTGTTTTCTTCAAACATGAATGCAAAGAATGCCGTGCGATTCTATGATGCGATTTTGCTTCCACGTGTTCGTAATGACATAAGGCAGAATAAGAGGCTTCATTTTGCACTGTATCAGGCTTTGAAAAAATCCCTATATAAGCCTGCAGCCTTTTTCAAGGGAATTTTGCTGCCACTATGTCAGGTAGCTCTTTTTAAACTAATGAATAATGTAGAACACAACATTTGTTATATATCCATTTCCTCTGTAGTCTGTACTGTGCTAACTTTTTCTTTGTATATGGCAGCATGATTGCATTTCTTAGTCAGATTAATTATGGTGTGAAAGTTCCAGCAAACATTCAACTTGTCTATACTCTATATTGCCAAATAAATGTTTGAACAGCAGATATTTCCTTTTTCATCTACCTTATCTACTGGGCCTGCTTTGTTCATTGTTTTCCTTGCCCTATGTGCTACTGTTTTATTTTAGGCTGGCTGCAGATTTGCAGTTGCACTAGGTCCAACTAGATTCCGTTGTTTTCTCATTGAGCTCATATCATGTCTGCAGGAAAGGAATTGCACTCTACGCGAAGCAGTAATTATCGGTAGCATCATCCAGAAAGTCTCCATTCCTCCCCTCCATGCAAGGTCAGTTGAACATTGTACAAGATTCATGTCTTTAAGATGCTTGCTGAGTTGCTTATCTTTACTTGTCATTTGATGCAGTGCAGCATTAATGAAACTAGCAGAGCTGGAGTACTGTGGCACTACTAGGTAAAGTGTTGGCAACTAGTCTAGTCCCTTTGTCCATATAATTTTAGTTGTGTTTGGTAAACAAAACTGTGATGAAACTTTATCTTTTTGGTCTAGTAGCTAATACTATCTGAATGACATTTTAAACCTTTTTGTATGTATATATTCTTTTGGTACCTTATTCACTTATTGTTTTTTTGGAGCATGCTATAACCTGTTTTCTCTGTTGCAGCTACTTTATTAAGCTGTTTCTAGATAAGAAATATGCTTTGCCATACCGTGTGCTTGATGCAGTTTTGCTCATTTCATGGGGTTTCTAGATGAGGAGAGGGCCATGCCTGTTATATGGCATCAATCATTGCTTGCCTTTGTGGAAAGGTTAGTGATATATGTGTAAATGTGAAACAAATTTATTCAGGGCATTCACTTAGATAATCTGAGAAGCATCACTCTTTTGTTTATGCCATGCAGCAAATTTATACCATCCTTTTTTTCTGTTTCTTGGTTACACTAGTTTGATAACTAGTGCATTATATTCAGCTTCTCTGCCATCAGTGGCAGATGCCTGATGATGCAATAGGTCACATGTGTTTCTTTGTATGTGTCATTGCTGATATTTTTGCTACTTTATTATTTTAAGTGTTGTTAAATAATTTATGACAGGTACAAGAATGAATTAGAGAAAAAGGATAAAGAGAAACTTCTGCGCTTGTTTGATCACCAGAAACACTATTTGGTAAAAGATAATTTCATTTCATCAATCATATGCATGCATGATTCCCAAAGTGTTCTCCTGATTTTCATTAGTTTATTTACTGATATGAATTACTCCTCGAAACCTTTAACTCTATATAAATGTTACTCCAGAAATCCGGAGAGAACTTCGGATGAGCTGCAACAGGGGTGAAAAGGAGGCAAATATGTCAATATATATCCTTACAGCTCATGCCTTCTATTCTGATCTTTTGCATGTTTTTTTTTATATTCAACTGACAAAAGGCGTGCTCTAGTTGTGCATAGAACAATTTGCCTGCTTATTACAAATTACTTGTGTTGAAGTGCAGTTTTTTTCTTAACGTTGTTCTTACGTTCACCAATTTCTGTGATCACCAAGCCAATTGAAGAAGACAGGTGGAATATTCCTGAAGTACCCATGGAGGACTAAATCGGTTTGATTCTTGGTGAGTGGCACAATTTTAAGACAACATGCACATTAATTTTGCTCACAACATGAACTTTAGCCAAATATTTTCCTTTTTTATAGTAGAGAAGGATCAAGATTAGCGAGAGAAGTTGTAATCAAAGTTTTTTTACTGGTTTGAAAAATGTATTAGAGGATACTTGAAAATTGTTGAGGGATGTATCGGTCATATTTATAAGAGATACAAAAACATGAACTGTCCATCTTTGAAGGTCAGTTTTAATCTGAAATTGGGTAAGTTTTTTGTCATGAAATTGATTTGTACTACTGGTGTTTAAAATGCATCACTAATTCATGCATGCACCGCGTTGTTTGCAATTCATGCGTAAACTGGAAGAATAAATTTCAGAGAAACATAAGCTCGGCTCTCAATCTTCGCCTAATATGCAGATGATTCTGAGCGTTAATATGGTTTTTACTGAAAAGTAATTAAAGCAGGTAAAACTGTATTCTTACTTTCTGAATCCTGGAATTCTGAATATAATCTCGGCACCATGGTAAAACCACTGCCACAGCATTATGACAGCATCTGTTACTTTTGTTTGGGTTGTTTCTCAACTAGTCTCTGCAAGTATATCGTTTTTGAACAATTCCACTTGTTTGTTTTTTAAAGAAACAGCAGGATCTGAAGAATCTCTTGTGGATTAGAATCAATATGTTGAAGGATTCTAACATTTTGTTCCATTTTTCGAGATATAAGATAGAGAATATGTTGCTTTCTTGGGCGAACTAAGTGTTCTTTTGGGTTAGCTTTTGGGAGTAGCTTTTGTTTTTTAGAATTTTTAGTAAAAACAGCTTTTGACACGGTAAACTCTGGACCTTGTAAAAGTTTCTCTGGACTTTTTTTTGATTTCTGACTTTTGCTTTTTGAATATTTGATAATGCTAATATTCACATAATGACATTTCAATTTTATGTAACAATACAAAATTCTATAAATTGAAATTTCAAATTTCATTCAACCATACAAAATTCCATAAAATGATATTTTAAATTTCATACAACAATACATACATTCATAAATTGATATTTCAAATTTTATATGATCATACAAAATTTCATAAATTGACATTTTAATTTTCATAGTACAAAATTTCATAAACTGTTTTTTATACAGCTCACAACTTAAAACAAAATTTCTACATTCGTTTCAGCCAAACGGTCTTTAACTTTCTCACAGTTAACATTCCACAACAACTTTTATACAACTCATAACTGTTAGCTCAACCAAATACACCGTAAGACATCTCCCTTCATCTAAAAAATATGTTACTTTCTTGATCGCACGAGAATTCTACTTGTAATTGCATTCGATAGCCGGAGCATTGACCGCCTCAATAAAACCCAAGAACACCAGAGGCGGCCGAGCTATAAATTCCAACAAGCTAGAAAACGAAATCTCTCTCTCTGTCTGGATTGACCAGCACACTGCTCATAATCTTTTTCCTCCAGCTGCTAGTACTGTAGCACAACAAGTCAAGGTCGCCTCTGCAACACAGGACACCTACCTATTGAAACAAAAACATCAAATCAAATTCTTCAATTGATTCTTCAGAAAAGCTAGGTAGGTCGATGATGGCGTCGTCGTTTTATATTGATGATGTCTGACTCGTAAAATGGCAGTAGTAGCGGAGCTCGCACGAGACTCGATTCATTCTGTTCTGATTAGTAAATTACTTGAATGAATGAATTATGAATGAATGTTCATCTGCTAATCATGCAATTTCCAACATGTCCATCATCCAAAATCATCGCAGTTACGTTTTTTTGTAAAGCAAAAACTAAACATGCCTGCATATCATGTTGAGGTTCGTACGTAGTTCGTCCTTTCTTACAAGATCGCTTAGCTTGGCTATAAGCTTTCAATTATTGCCAACAACTTTCTTACGTAAACACGCATTTTATTTGTGAATAAAAAATCAATTTATATCTGCATTTCTATGTTTCTATAACATTCTATTTTGTTCGGTAACAGATCGAAACTTTTGTGTCAATATCAACATGGCCATCCATAGGCCATAGAACGATATGATAGAAACGTGCCTGCGCGGGAACCAGAGAGACCTGCGACGTGTGCAGGCAGTTGAATTAATCACACAATTCTCTAACTAACCATGCGTTCAAATGCCAAGTGTAGTGCAAAAATAGTAATAATAATCTATGAGGATATGATGCAGCATGCTGCCTTGTCTGCTCGGGTTAACCATTAATTAGCTAGCTTATTGTGGCCGTCTTTTCTCCTGATTGCTCAGTCAAATATAATTAATTGTTCCGTTATTCTCTCTACGCAGCATGCAAGAACGGCCCTCCTCTTCTCCACTACCTGCCTGCAGCTGGTGTACTAAAAAGTCAAAACAGCAGTCAACGGCGCAGCGCACAACCATTTATGCCCACTGCGAGCTCGCTTTCATCGCTTTAACCACCAGAACACCGCGCGCACGGCCGGCCGTGGTCTCCGGTGGTCTTCCCTCCAACCAGCGAGCTCGACGAGGTACTCCTCCCTCCTCCCTTGCCTCTAAGTCTTCCTCCTCCCGTCCTGCTGCTTTGGATTATTGGTTGGTGCCCTACTGCCCTGTGACGCGCTCGCCATTAATCTGGCTCCTACTGGTTCCGGTTCCGGTTCTTGGGAGCTCTTTTTTTTTGTTCGCGCCAAATTTTGGCCGAGGGAATCCCCGTATTTCGGTTCGGTGTGGGTTCGCAGGTTCGGGGATTTTGGGGGTTAAATTAAGCTATCGCGAATCTGTATTATTTTTTGTTGCGTGTTGATACTTTGATCTCCTCTTAGCAGTTGTTTAATCAAGGCGTTTTTTAACCAGATTTTCCAAAAAGAAGGCGGAATTGATCGTTCTGGAGTTTTGCTCGTGTTTCTTTCTCTCGTCTTCCTCCGGTTTTTGGTTTGCTTGTTTGGCTGTCAAATCTGTAACCATTTTAGCTGCTGATTTTTCGGCGACAATTTTTGTCGCGTCCAGTGTAGAACGACAGGAGGGCGTGCGTTGCATCCTCCAAATCCCCTGTTGTCCGATGCATCTCTTTCATAAAGATTTTACGAATATTTAAGAAGATGGATTAAACCAAAGGGATATGATGTGCCATAATTATCCCGACTGTTCTCTTCTGCAGAATTTACTCGCGCCTTTTTCCTAGTTGTGGTCCAGTTTAATTTCTTGATCAGAAGCTTCGAACATCTTGTCTAGTTTCTTCCATCTGCTGAATTTCGAAACTCTTCGTTTCATGTGATTCAATCGCAGGCAAATCTGCAGCCATATCATCCGGGTGTGTGTTTCTTCGTGTTCTTCACTAAACAAGAGCATAATTAGCTCAAACTCTCTAATCTCCTCGCCCCAATACAAATCCACCAAGAAAAGGCCCATTTTTTCCAGTCGCCCACCACTGACATGATGCCCCTGCCCTGTTAGTGTTAGCTACCCTCCAATGTCTAACTCTGCCGGCTCTCCTGCCGGTGGCCGTGGCCGCCGGCGGCAACGCCACGGCGGCCTCCGCCGCCCCGATCTTTCTAAGGTGCGGAGCCTCCGGCGTGCAGAGTGACAGCAACAACCGGAGCTGGGACGGCGACGGCAGCTCCAGGTTCGCGCCGTCGGTGAAAGGCGTTGAAGCTGCTGCTTCGTACCAAGATCCTTCGCTCCCGTCTCCGGTGCCGTACATGGCCGCTCGCGTCTTCACGTCGAACTACACCTACTCCTTCCCCGTCAGTGCAGGCCGCATGTTCTTGCGCCTCTACTTCTACCCGGTTGCGTACGGCAGCTATGCCGCTTCAGCTGCCTACTTCGGCGTGACGGCCAACGATCTGATCCTTCTCGACAAGTTCAACTCGTCGCAGACGGCCCTGGCGAGCACCTTCGCCTACATCGTCCGGGAGTTCTCGGTGAACGTCACTTCCGGCAGCCTCGACCTCACCTTCGCCCCGTCGCCGCCGTCGTCGTCGTCCGGACAGAACAACGGCACGTACGCCTTCGTGAACGGGATTGAGATCGTGCCGACGCCGGACATCTTTACGACGCCGACGCCTTCGCTCGTCGACGGCGGAGACCCCAATCCATTCCCGTGGATCCCTCCTGGGGGTTCCAGATGATGTACCGGCTCAACGTCGGAGGGAATATGATCTCTCCGCAAGATGATCCGGGTTCCTTCCGTTCATGGGAGAACGACTCTCCATACATCTACGGTGCTGCCTTCGGTGTAAACTTCGGCAAGGATGACAACGTGACCATCAACTACACGATCATGGCGCCGGTGGATGTCTACGCGACAGCACGGTCAATGGGGCCGAATGCGCAGATCAACCTCAACTACAACCTCACATGGATCTTGCCGGTGGATCCGGGGTTCACCTACCTCCTGAGGTTCCATTTCTGCGAGATACAGTACCCGATCACCAGGTGAACCAGAGGTCATTCCTTCATCTACATCAACAACCAGACAGCGCAGGCTCAAATGGATGTCATCGTTTGGAGCGGAGGAATCGGTAGAACCACCTACACCGACTACGTCGTCGTCGTCCCGGCCAGTTCCGATCAGCAGGACATGTGGGTGGCACTCCACCCTGATCTCTCCAGCAAGCCGGAGTATTTTGACGCAATTCTGAACGGCCTCGAGGTGTTCAAGATACAGGACCACTGCAAGGAAGAACCTTGCCGGGCCCAACCCCCCCGCTTCCACCACCGAGCCCTGGTTTGAACCCCAGCGCCGGCCGCTCTGGGGGACGGAAACAGAAGGCTACTGTGCCGGCAATCATAGGCGGAGCTGTGGGCGCCATTGCCGTGCTGGTGATTGCTTCTTTTGGTGTGTTCATCATCTGCAGAAGGAAGAGAAGGTGGCGAAGGATTCTGACAAATCCGAAGACGAGCGCTGGACTCCTCTCCCTGATTTCAGCAAGTCGGCG
This sequence comes from Zizania palustris, assembly GCA_019279435.1. Classification (NCBI taxonomy): domain Eukaryota; kingdom Viridiplantae; phylum Streptophyta; class Magnoliopsida; order Poales; family Poaceae; genus Zizania; species Zizania palustris. The sequence continues at coordinate 4,449,832 of JAAALK010000284.1, forward strand.
TCGGCGAACCAACACCAACACCACCGGGAGCCAGTCGACGCTGCCATCCAATCTTTGCCGCCATTTCTCGTTCGCTGAAATCCAGGCGGCCACCAACAATTTTCGACAAGGCCTCCCTCCTTGGCAGAGGCGGGTTTGGAAACGTGTTCCTGGGCGAGATAGAGGATGGCACCAAGGTGGCGATCAAGCGCGGGAACCCACTGTCCGAGCAGGGAGTTCATGAGTTCCAGAACGAGATCGAGATGCTGTCCAAGCTCCGGCACCGGCACCTCGTGTCTCTGATCGGGTACTGCGAGGACAAGAACGAGATGATCCTGGTCTACGACTACATGGCTCACGGGACGCTGAGGGAGCACCTGTACAAACACCAAGAACTCGCCGCTGTCGTGGAAGCAGCGGCTGGAGATCTGCATCGGCGCCGCCCGCGGGCTGCACTACCTGCACACCGGCGCGAGCCAGAACATCATCCACCGCGACGTCAAGACCACCAACATCTTGCTTGATGAGAAATGGGTGGCTAAGGTCTCCGACTTCGGGCTGTCCAAGACCGGCCCGAACGTGGACGACACCCATGTCAGCACGGTGGTGAAGGGCAGCTTCGGGTACCTCGACCCCGAGTACTTCCGGCGGCAGCAGCTCACCGAGAAATCCGACGTCTACTCGTTCGGGGTGGTGCTGTTCGAGGTGCTGTGCGCGCGCTCTGCACTGAGCCCCACGCTCCCGAAGGAGCAGGTGAGCCTCGCCGACTGGCGCTGCACTGCCAGAAGAAGGGCGTTCTTGGCGAGATCATTGACCCACGCCTCCAGGGGAAGATTGCTCCCCAGTGCTTCGTCAAGTTCGCCGAGACCGCGGAGAAATGTGTCGCTGATCACAGCATCGACAGGCCGTCCATGGGCGACGTCCTCTGGAACCTCGAGTTCGCGCTCCAGCTGCAGGAGAGCACGGACGACAGCAGCAGCCTCACGGAGGGGACGTCCTCCGGCATGTCGCCGCTGGTTCTGACCAGGCTGCAGTCAGACGAGCCTTCCACAGACACGACGACGACCACCACCACCACTACCACACGAGCATGACCGACCGGAGCATCGCCACCGTAGAATCCGATGGGCTGACCCCGAGCATCATCTTCTCGCAGCTCATGACACCGGATGGCAGATGAAATCAATTGCAGGTTAGCATTGCGTGTTAGCAATGATAGCTAATTATCAGTGTGATTATAGTGTAGATACCGCCAAGTTGCTGGGAAGCATGCATGATTTTTACCGTTGTAATCTTCTTTACGAGTACATCTGTTACCTCTTTTATCTCTCGAGATATAATTAATCTTTGTTATTAGTTACATTTAAACTATAAAATAATAATAATAATTAATTGACCGGCAGTTTTCAGTTGAGATTTCAACTTAAACACATTGGAATTAGGGTGCGTTTGGCCGTAGCTTTAGTTTTTTTTGTCCCGTGGAGTTGGAGCTGAGTGGAGTTGGAGCTGAGTAGTAGATCCTACTAAAAGCACTTTACAAAAATGAACTACAGAGTGAAACAGAATCTAGCTAGCTTCAAGCATTTAAGTGCTCTACTCCAACTTCAGTATTGATTTAAGATCTAAAGCTCTACCAAACAGGTACTTAGATAACATAATGGGTAATGATCCGTGAGGTTCACCAACATCGCATGCAGGACGCGGTTATTCCATAGATGACAATTAAATCCACAGATTAAAGATAAAACAAACTGTTATAATCAATTCCTACAATTATCAAAATAATAAAGAAGACGACCTACTATACCTTCTTTTAATCCTGTGTCTTGAGCTTTACTTTAGATAAATTTGAACTTTTAAAAATAATTACTTGTAAGTTAGTACCGGAATACACGTATCAGCTCTACTTTCGTCGGGCAGAACAATCCGTGCCTTCAGATGGCAGATCGCTGCCTGCTGCATGAGCAGCCTGTTTTTTTTCCCGAAAAACAATAGAAGATCTGCTAGTATATATGATTTAGAGTCGTACCATATTTTACCTCATAACACCTCATGTGTTAGGATGTATTAAAATTAACACTGAAAAATGTACCTCTTGATACCTCTGAAGCTCTTAAAGACTATAAAATTTCTTATATTAGAAAAGCGAGAAAATGTAACAAAAGAAGACTGCCCTCGACGGAGAGTGAGGAGAGTGGCTACAGAGACCGCAAGCGCAAGCGCAACCGCAGCCGGCGACGGCGAGCTGAGGGCAGGCGTGCTTAAATAGAACGCCTTTTCGAAGAGTCCTCAAAGCGAAAGCGCGCAGCTAGCTGCAGGACCGCGTGTCAACTCCACTCCTCACATACTCGTGTCCCCTTCCCATTTCGAACAAAAAACACTTCCATTTCTTCTCGTACGACCATACGATCAGCTCCAACTCCAACGCCCATCCATTTCCCTCCAAATTCACATCGAAATCAAACTCTTTCCTGCGAGTACAAACTACAAAGTCCAAACGAAGCTAGCAACGAAAGCAAAAGATGGAGCTAAGGTAGTTGGCTTATTTCTCGTGATCCGTTATGTTTTTCGCTCCTTCTCCTTTGACAGCATCCATCCATCCTCGTCTGCTTTTGTTTTTCATGGCGATTCGATCGGTTGGTTGCTCATGCATGGGGGGAATAATAGTCGACGAACGCTGGTGATTGGTTCACTTTGCTTTCTTTTACAAGCCACGTGGTTGGACGATGGGTTTTGTTTGGACTTTGGCTCAAGGTCTTGGTTAATAAGCACTACTGCTCGGTTCGTTTCTCATAGTAGGTCAAAGCTACTGCATGCAGCGAGCTGTTACAGTGGGTGAGGTCACTGGTCAGAGTGGCACAAGCTGGAGCTGAGTGTGTATGGCAGTGGCTAGCTTGGTCCTGGGGCTACATGCACCAAAAAAGAGATGGCAACTGTTGTGGCCGTCGTTTTCTCCTGATTGCTCGTCAAATATAATTAATTGTTCCGTTCGGGAACGCTATTCTACACCATGTGTGTAGAATAGCTATTCTACACCTACTACTTTCAGTAGTTGATTTTTCAGTAGAATAACAATTGAATACTATTTTTTCTCAGTAGTAGATTTCTCGGTAGAATAGCTATTCTACAACCCGTGGTGTAGAATAGCATTTGTATATATATATATATATATATATATATATACACACACAGCAACACAAATGATATCCTACATCACGGGTGTAGAATAGCTATTCTACACCGACGTGGAATGGAGGGGTTGGGATTGGGTGGGGGATGGGCACGATTGGAATGATCGATTAGAATAGCATTCTACACCCATAGTGTAGAATAACGTTCCCGTATATATATATATATATATATATATTATATATATATATATATATATATATACACACACACACGCAAGCAATGCAAGAACGGCCCTCCTCTTTCTCCAAATCTGATTAACCCACAAATCTGATTAACCATTAATTAGCTAGCTTATTGTGGCCGTACGTACGTCGTTTTCCTCTCGTCAAATATAATTAATTGTTCCGTTATATATATTTCAGTCGTAGATTTCCTCGGTAGAATAGCTATTCTACACACGTGGTGTAGAATAGCGCTCCAATACATATATATGTTTTTCTATTGTATTTGCTCTACAATTCGTAAATGTTTCTTCTAATAAATATACACACACATGATGTATGTATGTATTTATTTATTTTTGAAACAACTGTTGTAGCACACATGTATATCCAATGAAATCTACGCCATTATATATAATACATACACACCATAATTATATTAATATTGAGCGATGTATATTTATTTTATATTTCTCTATCTTGTGATAACATGCATGCATGGTAAAAAAACCAGGTCTCAAAGCAAATAAAAGAACGTGCGGTGACTCATCAGCTCCTTATGACACTGTCTTAATAACAACTAGTTGAATTCCTCACGTGATTACGTATACAAATCTCTCTATTTCTAAAAGTATAAAGTAAATTCACACTCCCGTAACTTTCAAATTACACAGTTGATTTTTATCTCAACGTTTTACCATTCATCGTATTCGATTTTTTTTGTAAATATGCAAAAATATAAGGTACTTTCGGTAATAAAACAAATTATAATAAATAAATAAATGGTATTTTTTAATAAAACAAATAATCAAACATCGAGATAAAAGTCACCCGCATCGTTTAAAAGTAGAGTATTTCACATGAACTATATATATTTCACCGTTATAGTCTAGACTCAGCACCGATGCATATTTTATTTTTTCCACTACTGATTAAAGTGGTAATTTTCATACAGGTAGAGAATGGTGTGGCTCTTGTTTTGCACTATATTAATTATAATATATATATATATTGCTAAACTATATATGCATCCATGCATGGCAGCTAGTCATGTGCATGCATGCCCTATCTAGCTAACTAGGTTGATTTGCATGTGTTGAGCAAATTAAAGATTGATTTAACATTTGCTACTTTCTACGTTTGGACCTCCTCAATTGCCATGACACCCGGTTATCTCTCAAGCTAGGTGGTTATCCTATATATATATATATATATATATATATATATATATATATGCTATATATATATATGCTATCCTACACGTGTAGAATAGATATTCTATTAAGAAAATCTAAAACTAAAAGTAGTCAAAATGCATCGGTAAGGAAGCGTTCCGCCTAAGCCCTAGGTTTTTGGGCCGATCCGGATTTGAACCAGCGTAAAGGGTTCATTTTATTTTTTAGGATTAAACAAAAGGGTTTATTCAATGTAGAATAACGCTCCCGTATATATATTCTACCGAGAAATATAGTACTGAGAAAAAATAGTACTTAATTACTATTCTACCAAAAAAAATATACTACTGAAAGTGGTTGATATAGAATAGGTATTCTACACACGTAGTATATAATAGCGCTCCCGTGTATGTATATATATATACAAATGCTATTCTACACCAGGTGTGTAGAATAGCTATTTTACTAAAAAATCTACAACTGAAAAAAAAGTAGTACTCAATTATTATTCTGTGGTTGGTGCAGAATAGCTATTCTATACAATAACTCACTGGACATATACCGTACCAGCCGTTTTCAAGTACGTATTTACAAGTGCCATTTTCATCAGGCATTGATCACATCAAAATATCTTGCAAAAATGTCTGAATTTTTTGTCTGTCTATCTCCATATATCTGAAACATTTGTTTTAGACAAAGTGCTTGAAAAATTGCCACAATTAAACTTTACTTTGAAACAAACAAAAATCAGGACAGATAATTTTTTTAGTAAATTTCTCATGACTCAAAACAGACACAGCTACAAAATTCAGCATGTTCCTTTCAAAGTCCATCTATACTTGATATTTGTTAATTACGAATTTTGTAATTATAAAAATCTATCATTTAGACTCCAAACCAAGTATATATACTCAATTTTATTAATTGAAAATTTCAAAATCATTAAATCATATATCTATGAGCTCTGTTATAGTACACCAATTACCTCTTAGTTAGGATTAAAAGTAAACTAAAATTAAAATACTTCTGATCGACAGATAATTGGAAATTCAATACATGAAATTAGAAAAGTATGTGCAGAAAATTGAAAAGTTAGTGTAACAAAATTGGAAAGTCAGCGTAAAAAAATCAAGGTTGATCTATTACCTCCTAAAAGGTAATAATTCATCATCTATAATTCTAACTATTATCAAAATAAATAGATGGTCTACAACATTTCTAGTATACTATAAAATTTGCATATATATATATATATACATATACATATACATACATATACATATACATATATATACATATATATATATAGTGCTATTCTATCTCACGTGTGTAGAATAATTATTCTATACCAAACACTTTCAATAGTAAATTTTCTCGGTAGAATATCAATTGAGTACTGTTTTTTTCTCAGTAGTATATTTTTCAGTAGAATAGCTATTCTACACCCGTGGTGTAGAATAACATATTATATATATATATTTGATCAACTCTATGATCTAATTAAGCAAAGCATGTGGGCAACCAAAAAATACTAGAGGGATTGCAATATCAATAGTTCACCATCACCTACTTGGTTCCAACGATTGATCCCTACCAAACAGAAACAAAAAGAGATAACAAAGAAACGATCATTAACATTGGGAAAAAAAATGGAGGAGAATGATCGAGGAGCAAGAAGGGATTTTTTTAGGGCAGAGGGCGCATTCTGGGAAACTCCACTACCCTGCCTGCAGCTGGTGTACTAAAAAGTCAAAACAGCAGTCAACGGCGCAGCGCTACCACCATTTATGCCCACTGCGAGCTCGCTTTCTCATCGCTTTAACCACCAGAACACCGCGCGCGCACGGCCGGCCGCTGGTCTCCGGTGGTCTTCCCTCCAACCAGCGAGCTCGACGAGGTACTCCTCCCTCCTCCCTCTTCCTCTAAGTCTTCCTCCTCCCGTTCCTGCTTCTTTGGATTATTGGTTGGTGCCCTACTGCCCTGTGACGCGCTCGCCATTAATCTTTGCTCCTACTGGTTCCGGTTCCGGTTCTTGGGAGCTCTTTTTTTTTTTCGCGCCAAATTTTGGCCGAGGGAATCCCCGTATTTCGGTTCTTCGGTGTGGGTTCGCAGGTTCGGGGATTTTGGGGGTTAAATTAAGCTAATCGCGAATCTGTATTTATTTTTTGTTGCGTGTTTGATACTTTGATCTCCTCTTAGCAGGTTGTTTAATCAAGGCGATTTTTTAACCAGATTTTCAAAAAGAAGACGGAATTGATCGTTCTGGAGTTTTGCTCGTGTTCTTTCTTCTCGTCTTCCTCCGGTTTTGGTTTCTTGTTTTGCTGTCAAATCTGTAACCTTTTAGCTGCTGATTTTTCGGCGACAATTTTTGTCGCGTCCAGTGTAGAACGACAGGAGGGCGTGCGTTGCATCCTGCAAATCCCCTGTTGTCCGATGCATCTCTTTCATAAAGATTTACGAATATTTAAGAAGATGGATTAAACCAAAGGGATATGATGTGCCATAATTATCCGATCTGTTCTCTTCTGCAGAATTTACTCGCGCCTTTTCCTAGTTGTTGGTCCAGTTTAATTTCTTGATCAGAAGCTTAGAACATCTTGTCTAGTTTTCTTCCATCTGCTGAATTTCGAAACTCTTCGTTTCATGTGATTCAATCGCAGGCAAATCTGCAGCCATATCATCCGGGTGTGTGTTCTTCGTGTTCTTCACTAAACAAGAGCATAATTAGCTCAAACTCTCTAATCTCCTCGCCCCAATACAAATCCCACCAAGAAAAGGCCCATTTTTTCCAGTCGCCCACCACTGACATGATGCGCCCTGCCCTGTTAGTGTTAGCTACCCTCCAATGTCTAACTCTGCCGGCTCTCCTGCCGGTGGCCGTGGCCGCCGGCGGCAACGCCACGGCGGCCTCCGCCGCCCCGATCTTTCTAAGGTGCGGAGCCTCCGGCGTGCAGAGTGACAGCAACAACCGGAGCTGGGACGGCGACGGCAGCTCCAGGTTCGCGCCGTCGGTGAAAGGCGTTGAAGCTGCTGCTTCGTACCAAGATCCTTCGCTCCCGTCTCCGGTGCCGTACATGGCCGCTCGCGTCTTCACGTCGAACTACACCTACTCCTTCCCCGTCAGTGCAGGCCGCATGTTCTTGCGCCTCTACTTCTACCCGGTTGCGTACGGCAGCTATGCCGCTTCAGCTGCCTACTTCGGCGTGACGGCCAACGATCTGATCCTTCTCGACAAGTTCAACTCGTCGCAGACGGCCCTGGCGAGCACCTTCGCCTACATCGTCCGGGAGTTCTCGGTGAACGTCACTTCCGGCAGCCTCGACCTCACCTTCGCCCCGTCGCCGCCGTCGTCGTCGTCCGGACAGAACAACGGCACGTACGCCTTCGTGAACGGGATTGAGATCGTGCCGACGCCGGACATCTTTACGACGCCGACGCCTTCGCTCGTCGACGGCGGAGACCCCAATCCATTCCCGTTGGATCCCTCCTGGGGGTTCCAGATGATGTACCGGCTCAACGTCGGAGGGAATATGATCTCTCCGCAAGATGATTCCGGGTTCTTCCGTTCATGGGAGAACGACTCTCCATACATCTACGGTGCTGCCTTCGGTGTAAACTTCGGCAAGGATGACAACGTGACCATCAACTACACGATCATGGCGCCGGTGGATGTCTACGCGACAGCACGGTCAATGGGGCCGAATGCGCAGATCAACCTCAACTACAACCTCACATGGATCTTGCCGGTGGATCCGGGGTTCACCTACCTCCTGAGGTTCCATTTCTGCGAGATACAGTACCCGATCACCAAGGTGAACCAGAGGTCATTCTTCATCTACATCAACAACCAGACAGCGCAGGCTCAAATGGATGTCATCGTTTGGAGCGGAGGAATCGGTAGAACCACCTACACCGACTACGTCGTCGTCGTCCCGGCCAGTTCCGATCAGCAGGACATGTGGGTGGCACTCCACCCTGATCTCTCCAGCAAGCCGGAGTATTTTGACGCAATTCTGAACGGCCTCGAGGTGTTCAAGATACAGGACAATGCAAGGAAGAACCTTGCCGGGCCCAACCCCCCGCTTCCACCACCGAGCCCTGGTTTGAACCCCAGCGCCGGCCGCTCTGGGGGACGGAAACAGAAGGCTACTGTGCCGGCAATCATAGGCGGAGCTGTGGGCGCCATTGCCGTGCTGGTGATTGCTTCTTTTGGTGTGTTCATCATCTGCAGAAGGAAGAAGAAGGTGGCGAAGGATTCTGACAAATCCGAAGACGAGCGCTGGACTCCTCTCCCTGATTTCAGCAAGTCGGCGTCGGCGACCAACACCAACACCACCGGGAGCCAGTCGACGCTGCCATCCAATCTTTGCCGCCATTTCTCGTTCGCTGAAATCCAGGCGGCCACCAACAATTTCGACAAGGCCTCCCTCCTTGGCAGAGGCGGGTTTGGAAACGTGTTCCTGGGCGAGATAGAGGATGGCACCAAGGTGGCGATCAAGCGCGGGAACCCACTGTCCGAGCAGGGAGTTCATGAGTTCCAGAACGAGATCGAGATGCTGTCCAAGCTCCGGCACCGGCACCTCGTGTCTCTGATCGGGTACTGCGAGGACAAGAACGAGATGATCCTGGTCTACGACTACATGGCTCACGGGACGCTGAGGGAGCACCTGTACAACACCAAGAACTCGCCGCTGTCGTGGAAGCAGCGGCTGGAGATCTGCATCGGCGCCGCCCGCGGGCTGCACTACCTGCACACCGGCGCGAGCCAGAACATCATCCACCGCGACGTCAAGACCACCAACATCTTGCTTGATGAGAAATGGGTGGCTAAGGTCTCCGACTTCGGGCTGTCCAAGACCGGCCCGAACGTGGACGACACCCATGTCAGCACGGTGGTGAAGGGCAGCTTCGGGTACCTCGACCCCGAGTACTTCCGGCGGCAGCAGCTCACCGAGAAATCCGACGTCTACTCGTTCGGGGTGGTGCTGTTCGAGGTGCTGTGCGCGCGCTCTGCACTGAGCCCCACGCTCCCGAAGGAGCAGGTGAGCCTCGCCGACTGGGCGCTGCACTGCCAGAAGAAGGGCGTTCTTGGCGAGATCATTGACCCACGCCTCCAGGGGAAGATTGCTCCCCAGTGCTTCGTCAAGTTCGCCGAGACCGCGGAGAAATGTGTCGCTGATCACAGCATCGACAGGCCGTCCATGGGCGACGTCCTCTGGAACCTCGAGTTCGCGCTCCAGCTGCAGGAGAGCACGGACGACAGCAGCAGCCTCACGGAGGGGACGTCCTCCGGCATGTCGCCGCTGGTTCTGACCAGGCTGCAGTCAGACGAGCCTTCCACAGACACGACGACGACCACCACCACCACTACCACCACGAGCATGACCGACCGGAGCATCGCCACCGTAGAATCCGATGGGCTGACCCCGAGCATCATCTTCTCGCAGCTCATGACACCGGATGGCAGATGAAATCAAATTGCAGGTTAGCATTGCGTGTTAGCAATGATAGCTAATTAATCAGTGTGATTATAGTGTAGATACCGCCAAGTTGCTGGGAAGCATGCATGATTTTTACCGTTGTAATCTTCTTTACGAGTACATCTGTTACCTCTTTTATCTCTCGAGATATAATTAATCTTTGTTATTAGTTACATTTAAACTATAAAATAATAATAATAATTAATTGACCGGCAGTTTTCAGTTGAGATTTCAACTTAAACACATTGGAATTAGGGTGCGTTTGGCCGTAGCTTTAGTTTTTTTTGTCCCGTGGAGTTGGAGCTGAGTGGAGTTGGAGCTGAGTAGTAGATCCTACTAAAAGCACTTTACAAAAATGAACTACAGTAGTGAAACAGAATCTAGCTAGCTTCAAGCATTTAAGTGCTCTACTCCAACTTCAGTATTGATTTAAGATCTAAAGCTCTACCAAACAGGTACTTAGATAACATAATTGGTAATGATCCGTGAGGTTCACCAACATCGCATGCAGGACGCGGTTATTCCATAGATGACAATTAAATCCACAGATTAAAGATAAAACAAACTGTTATAATCAATTCCTACAATTATCAAAATAATAAAGAAGACGACCTACTATACCTTCTTTTAATCCTGTGTCTTGAGCTTTACTTTAGATAAATTTTGAACTTTAAAAATAATTACTTGTAAGTTAGTACCGAATACACGTATCAGCTCTACTTTCGTCGGGCAGAACAATCCGTGCCTTCAGATTGCAGATCGCTGCCTGCTGCATGAGCAGCCTGTTTTTTTTCCCGAAAAACAATAGAAGATCTGCTAGTATATATGATTTTAGAGTCGTACCATATTTTACCTCATAACACCTCATGTGTTAGGATGTATTAAAATTAACACTGAAAAATGTACCTCTTAATACCTCTGAAGCTCTTAAAGACTATAAAATTTCTTATATTAGAAAAGCGAGAAAATGTAACAAAAGAAGACTGCCCTCGACAATGAAAGACCGACTAGTCCTGAAGCTACAATAGGGAAGAAAGCGAAGACAAATGGATGCTATGAAGAGCACACCACCCGAATCGAACAATGGTTTATGCCAGCTATACTATAAGCCTAAAGATTTAGGTTGATGTAGCCATCACTCCTTAGAAGACGCGACATTTTTTTTTCAAACGGTGCACCGATAAGTCTGCGGAGAGGAGATTGCAATGGATTTTCAATAAAACCCGATAATCGACTTCCAATAAAACCTGATTGAGTTGACGTGACAGTAAGAGGCCGAGGCCGAGGCCGAAGAATCTTGGAGATAAGCTGCCACATTTGCCATAACACAGTTGAAGAGGAGAGACCGGTACTGCAGGTTCCAATCAAACATTAACCACTTGCAACCAGATAGTGGAAACCAGCCGAACCGCAGATGGAAATGGAATTAGGTAGGCGGGAAGGCGGCCAAAGTGAGCCGGCACCAACGGAAGCTGCCGGCCATTAGAATTGGGCAGGTGCTCATCACCTATCTTATCAAGTTTGGCTGCGGCTTCTCCCAATTATAGTTCACGGATTCAGCTTTCAGCACGCCTATGGTTTAGACGGAGACTATAAGACCAGAACAAAAACATAATTTTAAGTTTATGTTTTTTATTCTTGTAGGTAGAAAAGCCAATGCTGAAAAAAAGAGAAAGAGATAAAATCCCCCTAGTTAGTTAAAAATTAAATAATAAAACTCAATTTTAGTTGTGGCTTATGAGCCCCTTAAAAAATGCTAGTTTATCTGACAAAAAAGTAGGACTTGTCCAACTGAATATAGATAATCATAAATTAATAAACCAAAAGGATATAGATAGAATTGGATTGGTTGTTTGCTACTGTACAACACGGTCATGGCAGCCAGGTTTATATTTATTGTATGATAATGATAGAACTATTCAATTGCATGCACTCAGGGGCAGATAATGGACTGGCCCAGGTCTTGATTCAATTCTTGGGATTCCCTTTCATGCACTTAATAATTTAAAATGACTAAGATACACCCTAGGATCCCCGTCTCTCCCCACATGACGGCTGACGCTCCCCCGTGATGACGCCCGTCACTTCACGGTCTCCGGTGCATCATAGGAGTAACAGTTCTTGATAAATTTATTACACTGGCTCAATTGCAAACAAGGCATTGGAGAAGTCCCATAATTACACTGCTCCACGTCCCAGTTCTTTCCCGGCTCTATCTCATTCGGGTGTTGACTAAAAGCTGAACTTAGTGAACAAGTCGTCCCAGCAACAGAGATGCCGATGATAAGATAGCATAGAAAAACATATTATTTAGAGCACACTAATGGTTATCAATTTAAAGCTTCAGAAACCACAGGTCAGGCATTTTGGTGATATTGGCGTCCGAGCAGACATCATAGCTGATTCAGTGATAGAGCTTGTTCAGATCATCTTTAAATTTGGTCTTTAACTGCTCCCTCTTTAGTTTAAGTGCAGCGGTCACCAGCCCAGACTCTGGAGTCCATGGTTCATGCAACAACACAATCTTTGATGGTATTTCAAATTTCTCAAGCTTTGCTGCTTTTGCGGCCTGCACAGTTGGAACACATTGCGTTAGATACCATGGAGAATGATATACCAGGCAGTTCACTATTTGATCTGCAATTAACACAAGTAGTACGAAAAACATGCTATTATTACCATATATATACAGTTTAGGATCACCTTAGGTTACATGACATTAATCTCAGTCTTATCTATATTGTTGTATTCACAGATGGGCTCCTCAAATTCATCAGCTTTGCACTTTACCTATGTTCTTTCATCTTTAAAATTTAATGCAGATATGCAACACCAGCCCACCAAGAAAATGGCATTGCACGGATCCACATTCCACAATATGTCATATGACAATATGACCCGATTTTTATTTTTAATCTAGGCATTTTGCTGGTAGATGGCTTTTTTAGTAAAATAACTGCTGGAAATTTTAAGGGCCCCTTAGGAACTAGAGAAACTTTCCTGATTCTTCTCCGAAATGAAATACTTCCTATGAAATCCTGTGTTTTAAAAGAGCTCTAAAATTGTAAACTTAAAAACAAAGATGAAAAACAATTATTTTTGCAACAAAAAATTATATATATATAATATATACTATGTATACATGAAAAAAATAAAATTATTACCAAACAAGATGTGGAGGTGGCACAATTGGTTAGCACATAGTTACTTAGCAATTGAGGTATCATGAGGTCTAGAGTTCAAGTCTCTCTCACACCATGTTTTTTATTTGCAATGAAACAAAAAAATAAGTAATTATATTTTCTTACTCTTACCACTAATTTAATAATTTTATTTTAAAAATAAGGTCATGGTAGAGCAAAGAAAGCATTGTCTAACATATTTGATTTCTATCTTACCTTTAATTTAATAATTTTATTTTAAAAGTAAGGTCATCGTAGTGCGGAGGGAGTATTTTATAATGTATTTAATTTCTCCTTAACTTGGTTTCACAGGAGAACAATTTTTAAACCTTTTTATTTAATATATTTTTGCACCATTTATTATAGTATCATATAAGTTGAAAACTATATATAATAATACAATTAATATTTTTATTTTAAAAGTAAGGTCGTTGTACGGTGGAGAAAGTATTGTCTAATATATTTGATTTCTCCTTAATTTTTGGTATCACAAGCAACTGATTTTTTGAACCTTTTTATTTAATATAATGTTACATCATTTATTATAATATCATGTAAGTTAAAACTATATATAATAATATAATTAATGTTATATTTTGTTGTATATGTGGTTATATTGTTGCTTTTATCTTTCGTTACGCACAAAAATTTGGAATTTTGAATACCCATAGTCCAAATCCTGCGCCCGCCTCTGTGTATAATAGATTTAATGAAGAATTAAAGTCCCAACAAAGTATGTTGTTGCCCTCATTAAGGACATGTAGAATAATGTTGTGACTAGTGCTCAAACAAGTGATGGTGAGGCTGATGACTTTCCAATCAAAATAGAACTACATCAAGGGTCAACTTTAAGCCCATATCTATTTGTTTTAATGATGGATGAGGTCACAACTCACAAGGGACATAAAGGGGATATCCCTTAGTATATGCTTTTCGCTAACGATGTAGTACTAGTTGATGAAAGCAGTTAAGAAATAAACCTGACTTCTCTTTTTAAAACATTACGTTGAGCTTGTTTGGAAAGAGATCCTTCGAACGCGTCTTTGAGAATTTCCATATTTCAGGCATAGCTTTCCTTCCAGGTTTCTTTTTAAGTTTAGTTCCTTCCATGTTAGTTTAGAATTTACACTATAATAGGTGTCTAGTTTGTACGTTGAGAATAACAAGATAAGAGCAATAAAGTTGCGTCCACAAATTCTGTTTGTGTGTGTTTCTTTGAGAAAGCTCAGCTGAGGGCTCGGCTGACAAAAGCCGGATGGAGTAAATAGGATACCGGAGTTGTGGAGGCAAACTAAAATTGAATATATGAAATGTGACTTTAGCGCTACTATACATGAGGGAGGGAGATGTTAGTTTGGAAGGTCAAGTAGTTCCAAGAAGGATACCTTTCGATATTTGAGATCGATGGTTATTGATGGTTGATAAAGATGTTAGCCATAGAATCAAAGTTGGGTGGATGAAGTGGTGACAAACATCTAGCATTCTCTATGACAAGAGAGTATCACAAAATCTAAAAGGCAAATTCTATAGAACGACAATTAGACATAGAATATTGTATGGTGTAGAATGTTGGCCTACAAAAATACATGTTCAACATTCGAGTGTTATAGAAATACATATGTTGCATTAGATTTGCAGCACACAAGAATGGATCGAGTCTAGAATGACGATATGTGTGATAGGCTAGGGGTAGCACCAATTGAAGAAAATCTTGTCAAACGACGGTTAAGATAGTTTGAACATGTTCAAGAGAGAACTCTAGAGGAATTGGTACGTAGTGAAATCCTAAGGCACAACAATAGTTGTGAGGAGGCAAGGAAAGACAAAATTGACTTGGGAGAAGATAACAAAAAGATATTTGAAAGGATGAAATATTCCCAAAGATTTGTCCTTAAATAGGAGTGCATAGAGAGAAGCTACTAATGTGCCTGAACTTGATTAATGGCTCTTGTTAGGTTTCAACTCTAGTATACTCTAACTTGCTTAAGATTGAAAGACTTTATTGTTGTTGTCTAAGACAGATCACAATGGACAATAGATTAGTGTTCAAGTGCAAGAGTGACAATGTGGATTTAAAACTCAATTTTCGTTCTGAAATCAGGATGACAATCAGTAGACTCACTAGATACTCAAATAGATATAAAACAGTAGAATGCCAAAATATTTTGACAACAGATAGATCATAGCTCAAGCTGGTAATTCTCCTGAAGAAATGCTAAACATGTGGGATTACTGGTATAATGGTATGCAGAAGTGGTCAACTTGTAATCAAGTCTAACCTTTGATAGAGATTGCTGGACCTCCTTAATGGCTTGATCATTGTGGCACAGCTCATCGAAATTTTTGTTGTTAATCCCTAAATCTTGAGCCCACTTCTCTAAGGCCTGGTGTGCTGGCACCACCAGCGCAACACAATAATTATGAAATGGATCAGCATAAACCATTATGTTATCCACATAATTGCTAGTTATTAGAGCTGATTCAACCTGCAGAGGCCAGCGAGAGACAAGGATTAGTTATAATACCAAAAAAAACCATAACGTTAGAGAACATTATTGTAACCAAACCTTGCCAAGAGACACGTATTCTCCATGCTGAAGTTTTACTATATCCTTTTTCCTGTCAATGATTTCAAGGCACCCATCAGGATGGAACTGGCCAATATCTCCAGTGTAAAACCACCGCATTCCCCTCTCATCCACCTGGAGCACACAGGAAACAAAAATGAAGTGAAAGCTTGCACTTGATCAACTAAGGACATTTTGGTAAAGATTTTTCTACCTTGTAGACCTCATTTGTTTTTGCTTCATTGTTAAAATAACCTTTTGTTATGCTGTACCCACCAACTACAACCTCTCCTCGGGGCATTGGTAAATCAGAAGTTGTATAACCACCTTCTTCCCATGAAACAAGCTGCATTCATTCGACCGGAAAAAAGACAATTAGAAGGGTATACAACATGGTGAAAGAACAGACATATGTATCTCACAACAGAATGAAATGCTTGCTAATAAACTTTTTAGTGAATCAATATGGGAATTGTAAAAAGGGGATCTTGTTTATTCTTAAGGTAACTAAATTATTCTTATATTCAAGTCAGCTTTTTCTAAGTTCTAACCACTGTTAGATAAAACTTGTGCCTGTCTGTCTGTGTTAGTTTTGTGTGTTAGTTCAGGTTCAGTCAGTCCTAGTCACAAGCTAGCATGCATGAGATGATCAGGTTGTGTGATCATCGTGCATGTGCTGCAGGGCGTGGTGAGGATAGTTCACACTTCACACGTCCGGGTCTTTAGCCATGAACTGGTATCATGTGGCATGGGCCTTGGGGATGGACATGGTTGAGGTGTGGCATGAGAATCGCTCAAGCCAAGCATAGTCACTGATAATGGTGCTAACTACAAACCAGTGAGGAAGCTTCTAGTGGAGAGGATTTCAACATTGTTTTAGAGCCCTTGTGCTGCACATTGCTTAGACCTTATATTGGAAGAGATTGGAAATTTTTTGAAAGATTTTAAAAAGCCTATTGCTCAAGCCAAGCATGTCACCACATTTATTTACAGACATGGGAGACTTCTTAGCACAATGAGGGAGAAAACAGTGGGTTGAATCTTGTGAGACCCACGGTTACGCGGTTTGACAGATGCTTCCTTACTTTGAAGAGCTTACACAAGCACATAGATGCTTCGATGGCTCTTTTTGTGAGTGATGCATGGAATCATCTCAAATCCATAAAATAAAGCCACCTCAAATACAAAGATCTTAAGAGTATCTGAGGCTAGAAACTCTTTCCAAGTGGCCACAAGTCAGACAATATGATCCTAGCCCAATAAGAGTTTCACCATCTTCATTGAACAGAGCCTCTCCGCCGAAGAGGATGAGACCCGTCACTCCATCAATAAGAAGCCAAGATTTGAAGAGAGAGACAGTCAAATCGAGATCAAACAGGGTGAAGAACAAAAGAGAAAGAAAAAAAGACACCGATAAAGTAGAGCTCGAGAATGGAAGAAGCAGAGCACGTGAAAGGTACAAGGCAGATGAACCTCATTTCACCATCCCCACAATTTAAAGTGGAGATATTGCTTGTAAGTCTCGTCGATCCACCTTGCTTCCGGTTGTCATCATTTCATTTTTCTTTCATCTTCCCCTGTCATCATTTGATTCCCTCGAGAGCAAATATCAAAAAGGTTCCACTGCACTACATTAAAATCGCACTACCAGATCATCCAATGCTTGCAATTTTGGTGCATAGTGCCGGTCAAGTCCTAGTCAATCTAACACTTCAAAAGAAGCGGGCTGGCTAAAGGTATTTATTGCAGGACTCCTTCATGGACGTGCCAACCCGACAGCGTCTTGGGATCACCGGCCAAGCCTGACTTAGGTAGAAGTTGACTACATCTCATGAAGACAGAAGACTATGTCCGACTACCTCATTCCACAAAGGACTTGAGGGGCTACTGTCGGGGGAACAGAATTTCAGTATACACGACAAGTATTTTGAATGTATTGATCTCTGTCTTATATTCTTCACTGCTTGTCCACAAGGCAGTTATCTGTAGTTTTGGAAAGAGATGGAATCCTCTAGATTACTGGATCCCCTATGATAGATAAGTTATCTCCTTTGTAGAGATATCTTATCCAACTTGGCCTATATAACATTGACTCCAAATGCATCTAAACCCAACCAAACAGAACCAAACAAAGGCTCGAGACACATCGATTACAACCTCGGAGTTTAGATCAAGTCATCAAACTCTTGTAATCTAATCCACTAGCCTGCTCGAGACATATACATATTGTTGGCTACACCATATTGATTGAACTATAGAAGAACAAAACATAGGGTATTACTCTCTCTAAAGAGGTATGAACCTGTATAATCTTTGTATACCATCTCAACTATGGTAGGTGAACCCCATTTTTGTTACTAGTCGTATATGCCATCGATAGTATCCTATGTTAGGTACTTAGGTTCATTAAATATCAACAAATAAATATAACTTCTATCTATCAAGTAATTGCAAATACATCGGACAAGCTGACGGTCCTAGTAAGAAACAAACCTTCACATAGCAACAAGGAAGGGGAGGACCAACACGACCCACGCTTGTGTCATCCCATTCAGAAAATGCTGCTCCAGCACAAGTCTCTGTCAATCCATAGCCTTGACCAACTGGGACACTACAGCACAAGTAAATCAAATGCGCATAAGCACCAAAAACAAATACAGAATCTTACACCATCAGGAAGCTCATCACATCAAAGCATGGTGCATGTATAAATGTAATGAAAAAGGTCATTTGTTTAATATTTCAGATTTTCTCATTTTTCAATTAACAAAGTAGTAATTCACAATATAAATTCCAACTATATAGTGAAATTTGATAGCTGTTCGAACTAAAAAAAATGTAAGTGGCAGAATACCCAAATTTTATTCCTTATCTAACAAATGTTTGCATTCTGTAAATAAATAAATCAAAGGTTTGATGAGCATACTACCTGCAAATTTGTACTCCAACAATGCTGTTAGGCTCACCCCACCTAGCCAACCCAACCATAAAACCTAGGCGTTATAGTGGGAGAGGTGGGGGCTTTTATCCATAGTCCAACATTCCCCCTACGGCGTGCGAGCCCGGCGTAGCCCGCAGCAGGTTCTAGAGGCCCGGCGTAACCCGCAACAGGTCTCAGCACACTAGATAGGCGCAGGGGAAATCACGCAGCGGAAATGCGTGGCCAGGGGGATTCGAACCCAAGACCTTGGCTCTGATACCATGTTAGGCTCACCCCACCTAGCCAACCCAACCATAAAACCTAGGCGTTATAGTGGGAGAGGTGGGGGCTTTTATCCATAGTCCAACAAATGCCTATGTCTTGAGCATGATATTGAGCTTGAATTTGCCATAAGCTAAGCTTATTCAAATCACTACTTTTTTCAGTAACCTCTTAAATAAACTTAAGATGTACTGATATCAATAAGCATAGAAAGATGTATCCTTGTATGCTTTGGAACTCATGTAATTCAAGCCTTTTAAAAAAAGTAATTCATGGCTTGAGAATTGTGATACATACTCTGACTGGAAAATAACTTTCTCGAACAAATTATCTCCACTGGAATTTTTCAAAGGCTACCTAGATTGACATTTAACTAAGTAAAAATGGTGAAATTTAAGATAATAGAACAAAGAAATTACCCCAGACAAATATTCATAAATCTTTGTGTGTCACTTGATAGAGGTGCACCACCACAAAGAACAAATCTAATGCGTCCTCCAAGCATGGATCGTATTGGTTTAAAAATAAGGCTATCCCATATCATCCTCTCCGGTGCCCAGGATCCAAACCAACTCCCTTCAATAGCTCCAAGATTTCGTTTATATGCAATATCAAACAGCTTTTTTGTCAGACCACCCTTCTCAGCGACCTGAAGACAGAAATTAAATGTTAATTTCTGTGATGAAAACTATATTAAAATGCATTTTGGTGAATACCCATAGCATTTGAAATTTGATTGTTTAATTATACCAGAATGATTCATACCATTTGAGGCAATGCATTTATAATATAGATTCTATGGAAACTGATGTTTCAAATCCAGTATCTTGGTATGGGGACCAATGTTAGATAAGTTCGACTTTTGAGCTAGATAAGATATAAGATGTGTTGTGGTAAGGTGAGTATTACTATAATAGCCAAGGTTAGCAAACAAGAGGTGCATCCAGTCTGCATTAATTACTCAAAACTTGTACCATGCCAAAAACCTTCAAGAAATACCATGCTAGAACAGGTTGTGGCCTGGGACTTGACTCTGCTCATTGACCTCATATTTTAGCCAGAACATCAAAATTTTCTTAAGATATGTCTGATGTAAGGTACTGGAAAATCTAGGACTTGCTACACTACTAGTTGTGAAGACAATAACCAAACAGACCATCTATAACTTTACTCTTTAAAAAGAGGGGTCAAATGTGATGTGGTGTGGTGTGTTCTACACTGATCTCCCGTCAAGTCTGTGGCTAGATATATGTGGTCACATATGAATTGTTTGTGATATCTTTATGTAAAAAATGTGTATTTAAGTTTTAGTTGATCCCATAAAGCATGTAGAGAAATTTTAGAAGTGAGTATTATTATTTATGCATTTTTCACTACAGAAATTAACAAATAACAATATTATTTGTGCATTTTAAAAGTGAGTACTGTTTTTTGTGCATTTTACATCAGTTGCTACTTGGGCACATTGCTAGTAATCGTTTAAAAATATCGTTATGGTTGTGTGCCACTCACCAACAGTACCCTGCAGTTTTTATGACTAGTCCCTGAATTTCTTTACATTACACAATAGATTCACATATGTTGTCTATTCTTATTTGTCTTTTGAAAATTACAATGACACTGAGATGCCCAGGATGGCCAACATATATGTTGCATGTGTGAATACTGTCACATGCTAGATGCTACTGTAAAAAAAATAAATTTAAGTACATGGCTGATACAAAAAAAATATTTTAAAATAATATTTAGACTGCATGGTTCATTATAGCATATGTATAGGCCAGTAGATATTTAAACATATTAGCATATGTAAAACACGTTAGCTGAAAAAATTTTATTGAGAAGACACCACAGCAGCACAGCTGAATGCAAAGATAAATCAAAGACTGCAGAACTATTCAGAAATGGAAAGATGGTGGTGTAGAGTGTAGACTATTGAGATTGCATATTAGTTTACAATTCAGATGATAATATTGAACCTTTTTAAATACTGCATCTCTGATGCGGTCCAAAATTGCAGGAACTGAAATCATAAGAGTAGGCTTCAGTGCAGAAACATCTCCTTTTGTACCCTTCTTTATTTTATTTGATGTATCAGTCATAGTCAGAGCTGAGCCATATCCAATGGCAACACCAGAAGCTAACATGACAGTCTGGCAAAACAAGAGAACATTATATCATAGAAATATTCACAGTTCTTATAAATGGCATATCTCTGAAAATTTTTTTGAGCATAGGCATATCTCTGAATTGCAAAACATGTCACCTCTGCTGCTAGTTCAAAGACGTGAGCCAATGGAAGGTAAGCCAGATAAACATCCCCTGTGCCAAGTTTTGGGATGATTGTCATTACTGCTGCAGTTGTAGCCACCATGTTTCCATGTGTAATCATTACACCCTATGTCAAAAAAGGAACCACTAAAATGGTTTAAAATAATATATAAGAACTGCAAAAATAAAATGTGATTGGCATTGTCCTAAATGAAAGTAGCCAGCTGTGGATCTGAAATCCATACTGGGGCAGGAAACCAAGTTAACCATTTAGGATTTACATATGGTAGTTGGGGTTACATATATTAAACTGATGATGATATTAAAGTGTGCCAAGAAGGATATGAACTGAATGATCTTGAGGTGTGATCACATTGGCACAGTCCTTGCCTCCTCTTGCCTATGTGTCTGTGGCCTCCCTCCACCTCCTGCTCCCTCTCTGGCACTACACTCTAATTTCCATCATCACCAACACAGATTGGCAATTCCCAGCGCCTCCACCTCCAGCAACCAGTGGATCCAGCAATGGAAGGTGTGGGGAGTTTGGATGAGGCAGGCTGTCAGCTACGTGTTCACTGCAGATCCCCAACGTAGAGGCCAGCTTGCCTTGTCTCGCATGTTACTCTTAACTTTTTTTTAAGATCACTTCATGTTCATGTTTGGTTTTATTGGGCATCCAGACATCAAGTTCATATTTCTGTTGTGCTGATCCATGCACATGAAAAATAATTTTGACATCTCATCATTTTATCAAAAAGAAAATGAGTGTGTTCATAAGCATGAACAATTAATGTCATGTAAAATGGTGCTCTTGTTATGAATTTCAAATTTGACCCTTTTTCATGTAGCAAAATGCTAGATTTAGATCCCCCCCTGAATATTAGGGTCAAATTAAGATCCAATGTACCTTGGGAAGACCAGTACTTCCACTTGTATACATAATAACTGCAGTATCAGTGCTTGAAGGCAATCTTGCATCCGTATGTGATGTTTTACCCAATTCCTCAACTTCACCAAAAGACAATGTTGTTGTCCAATGCTTCATTTGATTGAGTATCTCAGCCTCAATAGGTTCATCCTCGATATAGATAACATGCCTAACACTCTGCAACTTTGAACTGATTGCAGGGAGTTTCTTAAGTTGCTTTGAATCACATATCAGAGTTGAAACTTGTGTCTGAAATTCAACAAAAAAAGAGTTTCATATTTAGAACTAATGGTTGTAGTCATTTAAATCTTATAAAGTGTAATCATCTTCTTATAGAGGACAGTTTCAGCATTGGAAAACAATTTACACGGTTATTAATTGAATGTTCATACTTCATACTGGTAAAGATTCTCTCTCAACATCAATCAAATGGAAACAAGATAATTTAGGCAAGATAGATTCTAAACCGCGAAAACAAGGTAAACCAATACATGAAAAATAATATAAAATTGACAATCTGAACCAACTTATGGACGTTGGTATTATAATTCATCCACCATACAGTTCACACAAAACCTTACAAGTTGCTGAGCAATGATGAATAAAATATAAGGATGACTCATACTTATAACAGGCATGTTTAAAAATACCCAGTTAAAAACTAAAGCAAAGAAACAGTAGGAATGTACATCTACTTGTTTCCCAAGTGGATAAAATATAAGGATGATACATAACAAAATAGCATCATGCATTCATGCGGGTTATACCTCGTTCAGTGAATGCACCAGTGCATCCTCACCAAGAGATGCATAGATTGTTACAACTGTCAAATTTTGTCGAAAGCATCCCTGACAAAAGAAAAATAATTATTGTCATACATGTTCATAAATTCTCACAAATGTATACCGACAGTCGTGCTATATAATATAATCACCTGGGCAGCAATGATCCACTCGGTTCTTGTATCAGCAAAGATTGCAGCATGGCTATCTCGTTGGTGGCCCAACTTGATGAGACCAGAAGCAAAATTACATGCACGATTAAATGCTTCTGCATATGAGTTCCATTCATATTCACCTAAATGCAATTTCTCAAACTTTCTGCCATCAGGTGACTCCACAAATTCTCTATTGATTAGTTTCCTTGTGCCGAGACACCAGTGTCGAGAGTATTTTTTGCTAGACATCTCAAATAGAGCTGCCATTGTGGTGGCACCCTCCCATGGAACTTCAATTAAAGTGGAAAATCTACTGTTTCGTATTGCAAGGCCTGCCTCACCACCAACATCAGCGTGTACTGCTCTTTTCTTTCCCCTTTTGTTGAATATTGAAGAAAGCATGATAGGAATAACTATAGCAAGTAGAATAGCACTGATAATTCCATGCAGACCGTACTCCTTCACCAGTGGCACATCACTTGCAGTAATTCTTGGAAGAATGGACATGTTTGAATTCTCACCAGTAATTTTCCCCACGACCTTAAGATTTCATCAACTGTATGATTTCACAAATTTATCTACAAGAAAGTTACAAATATTAATAACCATGCTGGTATGTAGCAAATAAATAATAATTCATAAATCCTCAATTGTAAAAATAACTGACTTGAATAGAAGAAAGGAATATAAATAGAATGAGTGCATACAGTACTACTCCAGTTGTAAATACTAGGCATCATGGAAAAACAAAAACTACTAACAATGGATAATTTTTGGAAGCAACAAAATTGTTCTTCCAACTACCAAAATTAAAAATGATTGTATTTAACTATTATAAACCGTTTCAGCAGCATGAGTACAACATATATTAGAAATCCTTACTATTTCAGGTAGTTTTAAACTCGGAGCAAATGATTTATCCACATCTGCAACAGTTGCTTAATGTACGGGAGTATTACCTGGGTCACGAACAAATTAGTTTTGTAATGCAAAAGTCAACTTAAACTATCTGCAGTTACATATTTCTACAGTGTGAACGTGTCAACATAAGAAGCTGACATGTAGAAGCAGCACCACTTATCAGAAAAGGTACAGTCAGGATAGATATTGACGATTATTTAGAAATGGATATAAAATATTCAGCACGAACCAACGAAGTTGACCAAAATAATTTGTAAGGCGAGTAAGTAGATTAGAAGGAATCTTATGACAAACAGAAACGGTACAGAAGTTAGTAGCAGAAGATATTCAATAAATATAACATCTCGCTCTGGTTTGCAGGCGAAGGCATTACCCATAGGCCATAGCTACCGGAGTAAATTTCAATTCGAATGGGCACAAATATTTACATTTGAAAAAGGCATAGCACGACGTGAAATTGTGAACTAGGAACAAGGACAAAGTAAACAATCGCTTTCTGAATATTAACAAGTATGAGATAAATAATGGAAGCTTGAGAGTGAAGCATTAGCTGCTGCCTGCCATTGAAGGGTTGAAGTTCAAATTATTGCTCACTCCGTACTACGGCATAATCTGTGGGCTTAAAAGGAAATTCGTACACCTAGAAGCACACGTCCTCATCTGTGTGGAAAAGGACTTAATAGGCTTGTTTTTCAAGGAAAAATGAAAAGTGAGAGAATGGAAGAAAAAAATCACTTGGCTGCAATTCTGAAAACATACAAAGTAGATTATTTGTTGATCGCATCAGCTCCTGCATTGGACGGAAAACAGTGGAAGAATCAACCAAACCTTCCATTCAAAATGGAAAAAGGAATCAACAAAACCGGATCATAACAGCCCAAGTTTATGAGCCAGGATCAAAACAGCCTCCAAAACGATCGATCGATCGATCAATCAATCAAAACAGCCCCGACTGCTTGCTTCCCTCCGCCTGCCGAGCCACCCCCGCTGATTCAGCACGCGCGGGCCGTAAACGACGAACTAGTGTAGTAACAGACACACGCGCGGAGCCTCTTGATACCACCCCACGCTTAATTGGAACAGCAAACCTAACCGTACGACAAGGTGATGGGGGCGAGGAGCGAGCGCGGGTACCTGCGACGGCGATCGATCGGCTCCTGCCGCGGGCTCCGGATCTCGCCTCGCGGCAGCCGGCAGGGTTGCTTGCCTTCCGGGAGAGGCAACGATGCGGGCACCCGTTGGTGTCTCCGCCGGGACGGAGACACAAGAGAAGAAAAAGGAAACTCCGAGGCGTGGGCCCCTCGTCGCGGGTGCGGTTGTTGAATCTGGTTTTCTGTATACCACTCCCGTTCATAAAATTAAAATATTATTTATTGTGTTATAATTTATTTTAAAAAAAATATTTCAAAGATAACTTATATTTTTATATATTTACCGGTGTTTGCAAAAGCGGTGAAAAACGGCCGCTTCAACTTGCTGCAGTGTAATGCGATGGCCCTCCACCTGGCTTAGGAGTTAAGCGGTCCATTATGCCGGCACAATTAAGCGGGCTGCTTAAGCTTAATGCGGCGATTAGGTGTGGAGCGCAGGCGAAATGGGAGGGAAAACTGTAGGGGGAGAGAAGCATGTGTGCGCGCAACTTTGGCGTGGCCACACGCGAGAAAGTTGAGTGCGTCGCGCGGGATAAAAGTTGTGTGTCGTGGCTCGTGCACGGGATAATAGCCATGCGCTTGAGCTCCTCCTCGTCGGTTCCCTACGGGCTTGTCCTCATTGTCCCCTGCAGCCCCATCCACGCTGGCCTCCACTGCAGTCTTATGGGTGGCCCTCGCTTGCTGTTGTTGCCCTTTCCTCACTAGCCCTTGATGTAGCCCCGTCCCCGCCACCCCCTGTTAGAGCCCCATCCTTGTCGTCCCCCTGCAGCCTCGTCGCTGGCCGTAGCTGCCTTGTTCACGCCAGCCCCTGTAACCGCCCTGTTGTCCTCGTCAGCTCCCATCCTCCTAGGACTATTTCTCCTTCCCCTGTTATCCTCTTAACATACAACAAATGTCTAGAAATTAGTGGATTTGGCACTCGGTTAGCAATTAGTGTATTGAGTAGGACGAATTGTTAATTGCTGGTGCTAGTAGGTTTTTTAGATTTGGCACTCGTGAGCAATCTATGATTTCATACTCATGATTTCTACCTGTTTTTTGTCATTCTGTTGACAAAGTCAACAACGCTTAAGCTCCGCTTAAGCGCGCATAAATCGCCTAAGCGCTATGCAGGACGCTACCGCACATATAGTGCATAGCGCTTTTTCTAACCTTTGATATTTACACAAACTTTTAAATAAAATGAATAATTAAATGTTACGGTAAAAATAAGGGAGGAAGTATTTTTTAACGCTAAGTCAGCGTAAGGGATTTATTCACCCAATAATTGCAAATCTGCTTATATATATTTTTGAAACTGGTGTAAAAAATTCTGAAAAAACCTGCTATTCTATTTTAAACGATTTCTAAAATTTGAGTTTATGGTTTATGTAATATCATAAATATATGGTGATATTCTTGTTTTATTTAATAATTAATTGATAATATCATTATTTCAATAAGAGTATAAAATAGGGAATACTAAATTATGTTAATTTGAAAGCGCTATTTTAAATTATAAGTTTGGCTAATTTTTTCAATCATGCCCTGATTTTTTTTCAGCATTAATTAATAATAAATTATTTTTAAGATGTTAATTACCGTCTATTGTTCTAAAATAAACCGTGGATGGAGTTATTTTTATAAAATTCTTAATTCCATAAATATTCCTCAAAAAATTGATGTATTTTCCGAATCGAGGACTTGACCTCTAAGCAACAAACAGAATAATTCAAGTATTAATCTTTATAAAAGTTATTCTCTCCATCCTCGATCGAGTGTTCTTTCGAATCTTTTGCTTTCATCTCGCGTGCAACGAAAAACCCTATATTCCTTGTACCTCTGTAAGCCATGAAAGATGGAATCTCTATTTCCGTGTTCAAATTTCAAGATCTAATTTCGATCGTGGAATTCCAAACATTTTTGAATCAATTAATGTTCTTTAAATATTCCATGATTACTCCAAAAATCATCAAGTTATTTGAAATCCCAAACCATGGAAATTTTGCCCAAAAGCCCATCATTCCTTTCTTCCTTTTCTTTTTATTTTCCGACATCACCGAAGAATATAGAATATTTATTATTTAAAAATAGATAATAATTTGACGTGGAATAATGTGTGTATATATAGCTTAATTAAGTAAGCAAATAGGCTAGGATCATAATTTGCAAAGGATTTGCAATTTAAATGACAATATAAATTACCAAATAATAGTTTAAATATATATATGCACAATAATAAAGAACAATATGAGTCTAAATGTAAAATAGATATAGAGCAGAAAGTTACATGGAGATTGTAACTTTAAGTACAAAATACAAAAAAGCACTACTGAACAATAATTATAGAAATTGTAATTGATATTTTTTGGGTGATGGGTCAAAACAGCTTTAGGCCTATCACTAGATTTGACCCATGTAGTTCGGTAGATTGGGAGACACTTGGGCTTGAGCTGCCATTTTTGGCCTGTTCACGAGAGGTATAAAAAGAGACTGTTTTCTACAGTAGTCACAACGTATGAAAATGGAGCGAAAACGAACAGAAATTAGGGTTATTATATCTGTTTCTATATTTTTTTACATTTTTTTTACGGAAATGAAAACGAATATGTATATCCGGAAACAAATACGAAATCGGATATCATCATAAATGAATACAGACCGAATAAGGGAGCAAATACGAATACGGAACCGGATATCTATCGGAATTTAAAAAACCCTTAATAGATGAAAAAAGTACGATAAATAAATGAATAGGATCAATTTACACACGTATTAATAAATGATAATATATATAATAAAGTAAAAACAAGATTTTATTTTAGATGTAACAAATATATATTATTTATTTTTAGCCAATAATTATATATTAATTTAAATTAAATTGTTTAATATTTTATGAATAGAATATAGTTTAAATTTTATATAATGTGAAAAAGTAAAATCTAATATTCTATTTAATGCAGCAAAAAATTGTGAAAACAAAAAAATCCTTTTTATTATACAGAATATTCCATTTCCATATCTGTTTCGATGGAAATTGTTGTTACGTTTCAGCTTTACAAATTTTGTTTCTGTTTTCACTTAAAAATTTTTATTGCCATTTCCGTTACAAGATTTTCCATATCTATTTCCACCTAACCCTATCACCACCGTATAGAGATTTGATAATTTATTATTTTTAATAAATTGTTTTGTATATTGTTTTGTAATTGGGTATTAACTATTAACTACCACTGCTACATTTCCACGTGGGAGCCGTGACATTGAAGGCAGCAGTGCAGCACACGCACAAAACGAGCAACCTGCCTCTCTGGTTTTTACTGTTCACTCGATACAAGTCTGAAGTCTCTACTGGTTTTTACTTTTTACTGCCAAGAAATAATATTCCAATAAAATAATATAATAATATCACCGCCTCCTGCTCTGCTGCTGGCTGCTGCCGCCGGCCGGCGCCTCTGGTTGGCCGGCTCGCCTCATGCTTCTCCCGCCATTTTTTTTCCCGCGCGCCGAGAGGGACAGCGGCGTCATTTCACGCTGACGGCGCTGCCCGCCGGAAGCCCCGCCGTCACGAAGTCCTCGGCCTCCCACCACGGTAGCCAGTCGAACTCCGCGGCCTGGGAAGGCGGCGGCGGCACGGACAGGTCGCCTAGCTCGACGAGGTGCTCGAACGACGGCGCGGTCACCTCGTCGCCAGCGTACCGGGGGACGGAGGTCGGGGATGCGAACAGGTTGAGCGAGCTGGGGTTTGCCGTTGTCCTCGGGCTGCGGCGGCGCCGGCGTAGAAGCGATGGCGGCGCCGGCGGGGGCTGGACAGGGGGTGGTGGTGGCGCTGGCTGTCGTCGTGGCTGGGGAGTCCTGCCGGCGAGGACGGAGCTGCATCTGCGAAGACGGCGGACGGGGCTTCTCCTTGGGTTTGGCGGTGGGGGAGTCGGAGGGGAAGTTGGTCACGGCGTGAGAGCCCTTGATGCGGAGCGCGGCGTTGTCGTACACGGCGGCGGCCTCCTCGGCGGTGTCAAAGGTGCCGAGCCACAGTCGCTTCTGGAGGCTCGGGTCGCGGATCTCCGCCGAGAACCTGCCCCACGGCCGGCGCCGCACCCCGCGGAACCGCCGGCTCACCGCCATCCCCGCGCGGCGCCTCGGCAGCGACGTCGACGTCACCAGCCGCCTCTGGGGCACCGGCGACGGCGCTAGCTCCGCCGACGGCGAGGGAAACTGGATGTCGATAACCTCCCGGACGCGCCGCCTGGTGACCTCGTCCCCGGAGGTGTCCGTGTCCGTGGCGTCGGCGTCCACGAAGTAGACGCGGACGCGCTTGGGACCAGACACGGAAGTCCCACCGCGACAGCTCCTGCCGGCGACGAGGGAATGTACACGAGATACCATCACCGGAGGCCGCAGATCCGCCGCCGCTACAAGGACGCCACCCCAAATCTCATCCAAGAAAACGCACCACCAATAAAACCACACAAGAATCTCACTCCAATCGGAAGTAAACCCCAAACAAACAAAATCCCGACTTTTCCGTGGAGACCTTCCAAATCACCTAAAGAAACCCAACCAAATCGCCGCAAGCTAGGCAGGCAGCTACCACCAGTCCCAGTCTACCCCTAGCTCACTGCTCCCACTCCAAGAACCGGGTCAAACAAGCAAAGCAAAGACACCACGAATCCCCAACCCTAAAAAACCTCAAATCCAGACACCAAATCAAACTAGATCCAACAAGGGCTCCGCCAATCGATACAAGCAAGCAAGAAATCGAGAGCTTGTGGATAATCTATGGTTTTTGATAGGGTTTTGGTGGAGTTAAGGGGGGCGGGAAAGGGTGAGAGGTTTGCCGGATATGAGGATAAAGGTGGGAGACGAGGTGGAGCATATTTTTATGCCACACTGCGCCACTGCCCACTCCATCGCTGAATCTTATCACGCCTCCTGTGAAGTTACCGTTTTGCCCACGGCTTCTGACAATAAGAAATTCTAAGTAGCTGGCTAATCAAAATATCTAGTTGATAAGAATTTTAAAAAATGGGTATTTTTTAGCTTCTAAATTATAATTTATTTTTAGATTTTATGGCTACCGATTATCATAATTTAAGTTTAAAATTTAAACCATTTATTTCAATTTTAAATTATAGAAGTGTTTGCAGCTGAAACAATGTCACTAGCCTTCATGTCACAAGAATTGTTGTTTTCGAATTCAGTACGGCTTGAATTCGATTTCAAACACGTGCTCCAAATATGGGGTGTTCGGCCTTCATGAGAGATTTCATAAATTTATACGGATTGTTTCGATGGTTGTTGGGTTCTTTAAAAAAATACATCTTGCTCCTAAAAAATAGCATATCTTTGAATTTAAAATTTGTTTAATTCAAAACATAGAGGCATTTCATTTTTTTACTTCTTAAGTAATAATATTGTTTTTATCTTTATTACTCATTACCCTACTTAACCACTCTTGTATCAATTCTCACCCACTCAGGGATTATATTATACTCCATCCATCCCATAATATAACAACCTAATATTAAATTTGATATTTCATAATACTATGAAATATTAAATTCAGTACTATATTGTTATATTATGGGACGGAGCTAGAAGTTTTTTTTATAAATTCTCTTAGTATACGATGCTTTTTAAACATAAAAGTTATTATATTAAGGGAAAGAAAAGGTATTTTTTATATAAACCTTCTTAATATACGTGCTTAAACCAAAAGGTTGTTGTATTTAAAAATGGATGAGAAAAATCTAATCAAGTCACTTATAAGGTGTTGCTTAGGCCCTGTTTGGATGGGGGCTGCTTATTTTTAGGGACTAAAGTTTAGTCCATTTAGTCCCTAAAATCTCAAACAAGATTGCTTATCGGGACTAAATTTTAGTCCCTAAAGTTTAGTCCATTAGTCCCTTGGATGTTGCTTATTGGGACTAAAAGTGACATGCACACTCTATCTCTCCTCATTAAATGATGTTTAGTCCCTATATCCAAACAAGATGACTAAACTTTAGTCCCTACTAAAATAAGCAAGTTTTAGTCCTTAAAAATAAGCAAGGTCATCCAAACATGGCCTTAAAAGAGATGAGTTTGGCATGTACTCGAGTGTAAAGGGTTAGCTTGAAATCGTTTATGAGCGTCTTGTTCACAAAGAAAATGGCTCGAAACTTTGGAGTTAGGTAAGTGACTCGAATGGCATGCATGATTGCCGAGTCCGATCCATGTACTGCGTGATGGAAATTGAAGCTATAAGTGGTTTTGTCGCATTGAAATTTCACGGAAACTCCGTACCAGCCTCCTCTTTTTTGCAGCACTAAACTTTAGTCTCTCTGTTTGGTTCTAAGACTAAAGGAGGGTGAGGGTTGAGAGGTAAGTAGTATTTTTAATCCCTTTTAGCAAGGTTTTGGACTAAACTTTTAGTCCCTCCCCATGTTTGGCAATTTAGGGACTAAAGTTTAGCCACCCCAAACCAAACACCCCCTAATTAGGGTGTGTTTGGTACCGATTACGTATACTGATCTCGAAGAAGATCTGTACCAAACAATCAAATTGTTATCTGATTTCTTAGATGAATCGCTCCTATTGATTCACTCATTTTTAGAGAATATGAATCTAGAGCCAAGAGCCATACCAAAAGTTATCCCTTAGACTTTTAACTTTTCATCCATTTACTGGATTCGAAGTGGTTGTATAACATGGGAATGTTTTATTGGGCTAAAAATAATTTCAATCTTAAAACTAGTGTACAAATTAAAGAACCGACACTTGTTCTATATGCATGGTGCATACACCATATAGTTTTTTTTTCTGAGCTATGTAAATAATAATTGGCAAATAGAAATAATTTTAAAATATGTATGCTCGTATTGAAATTATTCGCCTTAATTAACTTGACCCAACAAAAAAGATCATGATCATGCCATTCAGTAGAGGTACGTTGGCATGGTTAATTATTTTGTAGCATTAAAAGATAAATTTAACATATATTGAATTAGTATGCATCATTTGTTTTATATATCTAACGGCCACGATTAAAAAATTGGCGTCTTACCTCCTAGTGATAATAGATCACCTCGATCTAACGACCAAGACTTAGTAGACGTATACAACCCTATTTAATAGGTGGTTTCTTGAGATGTCTTTATGAGGTTAACTGAAAAAAAATACAAGAGGCGGGCTCTTCGAAGAACCCGTCTCTACACGATTCTCTATACGTATTGTCTCTTATAGCTGCATTTATGATTCAGGGGCTTATGATTGTACCATGCAGTTTTTTTGTTGTCTCTTATACTTTAAAACCGTTTCGTCGTCTCAGGGTTGTACATGCCCTTAAAAATTGATGTTTTACGGTCTTAACTGTAGAAGTAAATAATTTTTTAACCAATAACTGAGATTAATTTTATCTATTTTCTCTTTAAAATACAAAAGAGGTATTAAAAGAGCCTCATTAAAAACATTTTCCATCGTACGTTAATTAGTGCGTCGTCCTTCGTGGGTGAAGTACACCCAGAAATACACATTACTCCTTGAGAGACGGAGGAAAGCGAAGTTGAAGATGGAATTTTTGAACAAGATCTTGGAAGTCCGATTTTATTTGAAAGTTGCGATAACAAAAACTTTCTAATATATAATATATTATATACTTTCGTTTGAATGTGATCAGCTGGAATTACAATGTATAAGGATCCGTTTGATAGAGCTTCGGATTTTGAAATCAATATTAAAGCTACAGCGGAGCACTTGAAGGTGTCTAGATCCTTCTTCATCATTTCAGTTCATTTTTCTAGATTGCTCTTACTGAGATCTACTTTTTAGAAAAAAAAATGTTTGACTTGACTATAATTCTATGGGACAAAGAAACCGAAGTTGAATCCTCCCCAAATGCACCCTAAGTCTATTCATAATGGGGGTTTCATGAGATGTTTCAGGGTATTAATTACCATGTCACATCAGATTTTTTGCTAACATGACATTTAATTAATGAGAAAAGAGAAGGAATTAGTATCATCATCATGACATGGTGCTAACTCATTTTCAAGACGGATGAAACGAAATGAAACACCTATTGAGAGCCAAATCGTTTCATCAGAGAGTCATGAGAGCTAGTTGCATTTAATTACACTGGTTAGCCTAGGAAATAGTGAAGTGAAACTCTCCACTGAGAGGAGGTATTTCATTCAGTTATAAATCTGACGTGACATTCTAGAAAATAATATTATTAAACTCACAATTATAAATAGCGTAAGTTTGATATCGATTTTGACAACACGGATGAGCAACTAACTGCAGAATTGGTTAGAGCAACTCCATTGTACTTGCTATTCCACTTGCTATCCTTAAAAATAGCAAGAATTGTCCAAAATTGTCTCCATTGTACTTGCTATCCCACTTGCTATTTTAGGGAGCTTGTTATTTCTCTCACCAAAGTTGCTACATGTAGCAAGGCAGCAAGACTTGCTATCCATCAACCGCCCACTATTCTCGCGCCAGACTTCATCCGTCGCACAAGGTTTTCCTCGTCGCAAGCGGTCGCCCTGTGCCCCTGCCCAAATCTCCGCCATGGCCGTCACCCCGCCCAGATCCAGCTTCTAGCTCTCCATCCTCCCCATTGCAAGCCACAGGGCACTTTCCGTCGCAAGCCGTCGCAAGCCGGTCGCCCCGCACCTTGCCCAGATCTGGTTTCCAGCTCT
Source organism: Zizania palustris (assembly GCA_019279435.1). Lineage (NCBI taxonomy): Eukaryota > Viridiplantae > Streptophyta > Magnoliopsida > Poales > Poaceae > Zizania > Zizania palustris. The sequence goes on from JAAALK010000284.1 coordinate 4,483,641, forward strand.
CTGTCCTCCCCGTCGCCCCGCACAGATCCATCACCCCGCCCACACGCCGGCCGTCGCCCACACGCCGGCCGTCGCCCCTCCCAAATCCGTCACCGTCGCCCAGATCTGTCGGAAGCCCGCTGCACTCTCCGTCGCAAGCCGTCGCCAGTCGTCGCCCCGCACAGATCCGTCGCCCCGCCCACACGCCGGCCGTCGCCCTGCCCAAATCCATCGCCGTCGCCCAGATCCAACTTCCATCTTGAGCTTCCTCATCCCTCTTCCAGGTAAACAATGATGCACTGTGATGATGTGTGTGATGAACTGTGATGATGCACTTTTCTTTTAAAAAATCACTGTGATGCTGCTCTGTGATGTTTATGTGATGTTTCTGATAAATGTTTATGTGATGATGCACTTTTCTTTTAAAAAATCACTGTGATGCTGCTCTGTGATGTTTATGAATGTTTCTGATAAATGTTTATGTGATGTTTCTGATGACTTTCACATACAGTTTAAATGGATAGTTTTATGGACATGTTGAATGGGCAAAACATTGATAGTCAAACTGATATTTGGGAAAACACTCCAATTCTAAGCCAACCTGAGGAACAAGTGCATGAAGAAGTGCATGAACAAGAAGCTACTTCACCCCAAAAAACAGCCAAGAAAAGAAGCAAGAACTTTACTTCAAAGGAGGATATTCTACTGGTGTCGGCATGGCTACAAATCAGTATAGATGCTGTGCATGGTAATGAGCAAAATAAGGGCACATATTGGCAGAGAATTTATGATTTTTTTCATGAACACAAGGACTTTGAATCTGACCGAACATGGAATTCTCTCCAACATCGTTGGCATGCGATTCAAGAAAGTGTTAATAGGTTTTGTGGATGCTATGCGCAGATTCAAAATAGGAGACAAAGTGGATTGACAGAGCAGGACAAGGTAGCTCAAAAAAACAAATGGTAGCTGTTCAGTGGCCGGTGAAAAAAATCAGTGATTAGCCGTTACAAAAAAAACAGTGATTAGCCGTTACAAAAATCAGTGATTAGCCGTTTAGGAAAAAAATGGCTAGCCACAGTCAAACATTCCATTCTAGCCGTTGGTGGTTGACGCTGAAAAAAAATCCATTGTAGCCGTTGGTGGTAGTTGTAAAAAATTATTAAAAAATTGGCTGCATTTAAATAGCAAGTTAACAATAGCAAGTACAATGGAGTAAGTAGCAAAATAGCAAGCCAATTAGAATAGGGAGACTTGCTATGCTATGAATAGCAAGTCAAAAATAGCAAGTACAATGGAGATGCTCTTACTAGTGATCTGTGTGATTTCCACGCGCAACAAAAACGAGGGGAGATGAGACGTGGACACGCCACCGTACAGACACGCACTGCACGGAAGCTCACGCACTGCATTAACACGCTCACATTACTTCTCGTGTGGTACTAATAATTAACCATAAATAGGGATCGATCCATCAAAGAAAAAAAATCGGCGGGGAGTTCCCTCAGTTTGCTCACGGTGAGGTAGATGTTGGTCACGTGTTACTTAAGTGAATCCGACGGTGAAATTGACGAGCTATGTTGTTCATGGCTCGAGCTCGAATTAGCAGCGTCAGGCGTCAGCTGGCCCAAGCTGCAACGTACGAGAGCTTGCCCAGCTCACAGGGAGCGTCGCCGCCGCCACTGGAACGGACTACCGCCGCCGTGGGGAACGTAGCCGTCGGAACGGGTCGTCGTCGCCGTGGGGAGCGCAGCTGTTGGAATAGGTCGTCGTCGCCGTGGGGAGCGCAGATGCCAGAACGAGCCGTCGCTGACAAACAACACCGGCCACTGGGGACCCAGAGGTCACCGCTCCAAATTTCACCGCCGGTTGTGGAGGGAACAACCTTCCTTGACTCATGTAGATAACATGTTACTACTAGGTTCATCTTTGATCTAAGCAACAACCTCTGGGGACCCTTGCCGGTGTTGTCCAACTCCGGCGGCGGTGGCTCGTTCTGGCGGCTGCGCTCCCCACGGCGGCGACGACGGCCCATTCCGACAACCATGCATGCTCCCCTCGGCGACGGTAGCCCGTTCCGATGGCTGCGCTCCCCACGACGGTGGTAGTTCGTTCCGGTGGCTGCGCTCCCCCACGGCGGCGGTAGTCCGTTCCAGCGGCTGCAACGGGTGCACTCCCTGCGGCGGCGGCCGGCGGCGCTCCTTGTGAGTTGGCACATAGGCTGCTGCACGGTGTCCATCTGTACCGTCGATCGGCCTTGGGATCGTCTCGAATCAGGGGCAACATGTTTAACGGTATTATAGTTCACGAGTTACTTAAACTTTTGTGATAGTTAATAGTAATACTTTATACTTTTTCCTTTTTAAAGATATTAATCTCATGTTTTGATTATATAAATATCTCAGTAACCTAGTTAAGAAAGTTAGCTTATATAGTTATTTTAATTTGGCATTCTTTGCTGTACGATACGATCCATTGTACATCAAGGTCCACGCTGTACGTTGTACGCCCTAGCCTAGCTGGTACCTAAACAGGATATACGAGCAGTAACTAGCTGTAAGCCTGAAAGTAATTAATGACCTGAGATTCATTTACTATTCTGTTGATCACGTGGCCATACGAGTCAATCAATTTCTCTTTTGAGCATATTTTAGGCTATTCACGGTGGTGGAAGTCTACATCAGCTTTGCAACTGAATGAAATACTCTCTTTCAGTGGAGAGTTTCATTTCACTATTTTCTAGGCTAACCAGTGTAATTAAATGCAACTAGCTCTCATAAAATATCATTTCGTCTCTGATGAAACAATTTGGCTCTCAGTGGACGTTTTATTTTGTTTCATTAGAAACAGGTTAGCACCGTGGTGATGACACTTCTTCTTTCAATTCTCTCCCTCATTAATTAAATGTCACGTCAGCAAAAAAATCTGATGTGTCATGATAATTAATACCATGAAACCCCATTATGAATATTCTTATATACACCCTCCCGTACTCAAAAATAAGTCGTTTTAGACTTGTATCAAGAGTTGACTAAAACAAATCGTTTTACATTTTATTGTGTATTTTAGATATTTATACCCTTAAAGTAGTATTGTTTTCTTTTTGTTTTCTGTTTTTTTATACCATACAAGAGTGTTGTGTAATTTTTTTTTGAGAAAAGGATCTCCCCAACGAGGAGAGAATCCCTGCTTTATAAGAAAGCAAACAGGAACCAAGTTTTAGTCAGGGATACCGACTTGCAATGAGGATTACAAAGACCGCTTACAGCAACCCCTACCGGCACAGTCTTTATCAAACACAAAACATAGGCAACACAAGCGATGCTGAAGACTAGTCACTCACCAGAATAACCACTAACAGCTACTAACATCGAGCATTAGAACCCCTTAACCAGACCACTGAAAACACCCAACCAGAAGATGAAAAAAAACAACTAAGAGATCTTCTTAACGCCACCCTTGCCCACCACAGCCTTAGGAAACTTCAGTTTGTTGAGCTGGATGGGAGAGGGGCCTCCAGACTAATAAGTTGATGAAGCCGTGCACGGAGCAATCCTAAGCAGCGAGCGGATTCCTCTTTCAGTCGCACTGGTACCAGTGGCAACCACTGAGTGAGAAACAAAATCAGTTTATGAATAACCTGGAAAGCATTAGTATAAATTTTGTTCTGGAAAACAAACTCATTTCTTAACAGCCATATAGCCCAGGAAGCAGCCCCCACAATTTGAGTCATAGTCAAAGTTTTCTTCTTATCTCTATTACTCCCTAGCATATCAACCACCCCTCTAACAGAAAGCTCTTCTAAGTTCCAACCCAAGGAATCTTTAATAAAGATCCACACAAATTGAGATAAATGGCATGAAAAAATAAGATGATTCACAGTCTCTGTACATCCACACAACTTACAAGAAGGATCCCCCTTCCACCTCATGCGTCTCAACTGATCCCCCGCTTGTATTCTTTCTCTTAATAGAAGCCAAACAAATATTTTAACTTTCAAAGGCATGTTACTCTTCCAGATTCTCATATCCCTTTCATCTATAACCCCCCTGTTAACAATAAAGCGATACATAGAGCTACATGAAAAACCTTTGTTATCTAGTAACCACACCATTTTATCAGTACCGATCCCTCCCCCAACACGACCAATAATTACACTAAGACAAGACCAGTCATTAGAATCCTCCCATCTTAATGATCTTCTCATGAGCTCCCCCTCCTGGAAATCAGAAACAGTTTCAGCAACTGTAGCATTTGGCCAATGGCAAGATTCAAACAACTCCTGGAATCTAATTTTGAGTGGAATATCCCCTTCCCACACATCATGCCAAAAAGCAACTCTCTTACCATTATGGACTGTAAAACCACTCCCTAAACGAACCCATTTTTTAACTTTGTTAAGACACTTCCAAAAAAAAGACCCCCTGTTCATATCTGTTTGTAACACCCCCCTATCAGTCTTGTACTTGTTGTTCAAAATGTCATAGCAACACCCTTTTTGACCGTTTTCTAAATTATAAATCCATTTACACAATAGTGCATGATTCATTGCTCTGATATCCAAAAACCCCATACCCCCCATATTTTTTGGGGCACATAAAGTTTGCCAGCTAACCATGTGATACTTCTTTCTCTCCCCTGTACCTTCCCAGAAAAATTTAGATCGAATAGAATCAATCTTTCTACACGTTTGCTCAGGTAACATGAAAACACCCATTGTGTATAATGGAACACTACTCAGACAAGCATTAATAAGAGTCATCCTCCCCCCATATGACAATTGACCATTTTTCCAGGAAGCAAGCCTCTTTTCAATCTTATTAATCAAGATATCAAAATCAGAAGCTTTAGGCTTAGAAATGCTAATTGGCAACCCCAAGTATCTCATAGGCCAGACCCCCTCATTACAATTGAACACTTGAGCAACTCTCTTAATTTCATCACTAGAGATACCCACCCCAAAAACCTCACTTTTCTGGTAATTGATCTTCATCCCCGACATGTTCTCATAACAATATATGAGGAATTTCATAGAGGACATATTCTCTTCACTATATTCCATCATCAAAAGAGTGTCATCAGCGTATTGAAGGTGTGTGACCCCCCAGGAACCAGATGAGGCACCAGACCGATGAGATGTCCATGTTCACTAGCACGCATTAACATTTCAGATAACACATCCCCCACCAAGTTAAACAACATGGGTGACAATGGGTCCCCCTGTCTAACCCCCTTGTAGGTTCTGAAGAAATTTCCGGTCTCCCCATTAATATTCACAGCCACTCTACCTCCAATAATCACTTTTCTCATCCAATTGATCCATCTAGAATCAATTGGAGGCAAAAGGCTAACTTCCGTCGGCATTTGACCAACGGAAGTGGGTAGACGGAAGTTAGCTAACTTCCGTCGGCCACCGACGGAAGTTAGCTAATTTCCGTCGGCCAAACCTAGCCGACGGAAGTTACCAGGAAATCGGTAACTTCCGTCGGCCAAATCCTAGCCGACGAAAATTATTTTTTTTGTTTTTTTCTTTTTTCTGTCGACGGGCCAATAACTTCCGTCGACTAATATTGGCCGATGGAAGTTAACTAAAAATCCCCAAAAAAAAGAAAATTTGCAGAGAAAGAGATCATGAGTCAAGAGAGGGACAAACAATTCAGCCCATGGGAGAAGAGAGAGTACCAGCCGAAAAGGGGAGGATGTATTCTGTTCAGCCACTAACATCCTCTCCTCAAACATGTCAATTCACATATAACACACAGGAATACAACACAACTAGAACAACTAGTTCAGCCATTATATCATCAATATAGCACAAGATCACAACATCCATTATATCATAAGCTATCACAGTGCACAGGCAAATCACAGGAATTTATCTTGTCCAGAAACTTACCTCTAATCTCCTTCAGCTTGAATTTTCATGTTTCAGGGATCAGGAGCCAGATGCATTGCAGTGCTGGTCCATGGAGTAAATCGCACGTCAGGGGAGGATGTAGCCCCAAGGGCAAAAAGCCAATAAAACACGCGAAGAGAAAACCAGTGAAGCGAAGAATTCTACCAGCGACGCACCAAGGAAGAAGAAAAGGGAGAGCTATTTTGGTATGTCCTCTCACAGCTTCAAACAAAGAGATCAACCAGCTTCAGGGAGAAGAAATCTTCAAGTATTATGTTACAACCCTTCTAGCCAAAGAAAAAACAATGACAGCAGATAGGCTTGAGCAGCCCCTCGGCCAGGTTAGAACCAACTGGCTCAAGTGTATCCCTGGCGACGCAGTGCGCCCATCAGTGCTGAGTACCTTCCACAAAACACAACCATCTACGCCATAAATCCCCTAAGGGTAGAAAACTCCATTTGAGAAGAACACTAATGAACTGAAGAAAATTCTCAATATGATGTTACGTCCCCATCCAAAAGAGAAGCAAAAACAGCCAAACGAAAAAGGAGTTCTATTCTCAACTCACAGCTCCACGAAAATAGCTTCACCTCATGCATCCTGTGTACTCATTCAGGGAGAAAAAGAGCTGCTCATCTTTGATTGATGAACAAGTTCCCCAAAAACTCACCTCGAATTCCTGTTCTTGTTACATGTATCCAGGAAGAAAGAGAGGGCACAGGGAACCCAACAATAAACTCAAATTTCTTCACAGCAATCCATGGAGTTCCTCTCAGCCAAAAAGAAAGTCGGGAAGCTGGGGAGGTGACGGAGGCGACGGGAGGCCGGGGAGGTGGCGGAGGTGGCGGGAGGCCGGGGAGGCGGCGGAGACGCGCGGAGGCGGCGGCGGGGAAGAGCAGAAGTGATGGGAAGGGGAAAAATCTAGGGTTAAAAGAAGGCGTGGGCTGGGAAAAGTAACTTCCGTCGGCCACATCTAAAGCCGACGAAAGTTAATTTTAACTTCCGCCGGCTTTAATGCCGGCCGACGGAAGTTAGGGGATTTATACCGGGCGGAGAAAAATGCCTCTATCTTCCGTCGGCCACTGTGAAAAGCCGACGAAAGTTAGCTTAACTTCCGTCGGCTCCTCTAGGCCGACGGAAGTTAAATAACTTCCGTCGGCTTTTCGAAATGCCGACAGAAGATAAAATAGCCGACGAAAACTTTCTGTTTTCTTGTAGTGTAAATGCTAGCCTTACTTCCTAGGCTTAGGATAGGTGATTACAAATGTTTGTATGAAGAAATCAATAATGTGTGACAACCCTATATTCAACAAGGAGGCAATCACAAGGATAACAATGTTGAGCTTAAAGTATATTTAGTTGAGTTGTAGATTGTAAAAAATTGATGTAAGATATGAAAAAGCTATCGTAAGCCATGAGCTATATGTGAAAAAAACTACAAAGTTATTTGATATAACATAGAAGAAAAAAGAAATAAAACTGGTATATCACTAATGGATAGGGTGTGAGTAATTATCATCCAATTTTAAGCTAAGAATCTATAAAATCCAGAATGCAGACAACTTTCATTTTATACATAAGAATTCTGGTGTGTTTCGATAATCTGGTTTGATGGGTGAGTTATTTCGAGAATCTTTGGTTCTTTTGTCATTCTAGGAAGCCATCAATAGCTGCTCTCCGGGATGATCGACAATGCTTAATGTAATTTTTATGTTGCTAGAAGGATTAAAGATGGTACTTTCACAAGAAAACACTTGTAATAGTTGTATTTGCTTGGGCTTTAAGGACCGCAATCTTAACTCATTTCATGTGGATGTGCTAAGATTTTAAAATCCCGACCCATCCACATGAAAATGGACTAGAAATATAGGCTTTTAAACAGGCCCTAAAGTTTTTCACAAGGAAAAAGTCTAGATCATTTTTAAGTATTACTTTATAGATGAATGTTACCCCAACTAAAAAATTAGGCTTTTAACACCCCAAACTAATATATACTAGACAATTAAGAGACACTAAGGTGGCCATTATGTGCCTTGTGTGTTGTCATTAGAATAGTGGGACCCATTTGTCAACGAGATGGAAAAATGAAAAATCTATCTCTCCTCCTTCCTCTTCCTCCCTCCCTCCTTCCTCTCCCCTCTCTTGCCTACCGACTAACATCATCTCCCCCATGCCTGTGCTCACGTCACTGTGCCCCCACGCTCGCCTCACCTCTGCTCATACACTCATGTCATGCCTCCTTGTCATGTCGCCGCTTCTCCGTTGTGCTTTAGCACCCCGGTGCACTCTTGGATCCCCCGTGTGGTGGTGGTGATGGCGCGCATAGCTAGCACGACAAAGAGGAGCAAGCATGGAGACATGAGGTGAGCGGACTCGATCTTGTAGGGGTGTTGCCCAATGCACAGGGGAGCGGCGTGGGGGCACCGGACGCACATGTGATGCCTGCGAGCTAGAGGAGGAGGCACAAAGGCGAACGACAACTAGACATAAGCGGGTGCACGGTGACCATGGTAGAGCGGGGGCACATGTGGTGGTCAGTACGAGAGAGGAAGAGAAAGGGATAAAAAGCAAGAAGGCAAAAGGGTCTCACTAAGTCACTAAAATCGAACGGAAATTAACAAAAACCAGTCTACATCATTAGGAAAAAAACAGTCACATGAACTACCGTATGAGTAAAATCACCATACCGCCTCGTAAGTTATTTGTTTATTATCGATTAGTTTAAATGTTTAAAGACTAGTTTTTTAAGTTAAGAACAACACTCATCTATTTAGTAATACTTAGAGAGTGTGATTGGACTTTTTTTCTTTACACAACCTTGATGCCGTAATCTTTAGTATAGCTTGATATGATCTACATCAAATGGTCCTCTTAAGCAGAATTTCCCCTGGATTATTATGCAGAATGCAATTCATGCCACGAATTCTCAATTTGCTCAGATTTTCTCGCCAAGAATGGGCATGTGTACTTGTACAGCTGATTGGATTATTATCGATACAAATAGCGAAGACATGATTTTAGTTTCTCACAAATTTTACAGCGCATGCTGGCCGTGGCGCCAAATTCAAAGTCGGGCCGCCGTGCTGCTCAACCCGACCCGCAGCATGGCGTCGTCGTCGTCGTCGTCATCGTATCCGTGCAACCACGTCAGATTCTCGGGGTCTTCTCGGAGCAGCATGGCGTCGTACCGCGTGCTCGGGAACGCGTCCGCCACGACGACCCGCGGGGAGGCGGTGGCGATGGCCGCGGCCAGGGGCTTGCCTTTCCCCGGCGTGGGTCGTCGCACTGTTGTCGAGCTGGCTCCGGAGGGGAGGGAGTCGAGGGACGTCATACTCAGGCGGCTTCTTGACGCCACCGACGAGCGGCTGCTCTGGCGGGCGAGAGACGGGTCGCGGTGCGCGTGCGCCGCCGCGATGAGGTGCCGTGCTGCTCCCTGCCATTGGCGCTTCGTGTCGGTGTTGGTCGACTTGTTCCGGCCGCTGGCGCTCGTGGTAGAAGAACCACCGTCCGCGCCGGCGGAGCTAGCGAGCCCAACGGCGCGGCGAGCAGTGGCGGTGTTCGCTACGTCGATCTTCCGGCCGCCGTCGCTGTTTCTTGATGACCTATGGGAGACAGGCTCCTCTCTCCGTGCGCTCCTCCCAGCCACGACGGCAGCTGCCGAGGGCGTGGACGGTGGCCACCTCTGTGTCGCCGTGCTCGCCGCGGCCGTGCCGTTGCCGTCGCGTTGCTTCTCCGATGCCGACGCCTGCCTCGTCTTCCTGCTGGTCGGCGGCGAGACATGGGAGGCTCCCGCCGCAAGGTTGACATCACGCGGTCGCAGCGCGGGAGACGGAGACAGCGTCGTTGTCGTTGACCTCGCGGCGCTCTGCCTTACGAGCCCCGAACGTGCCACGGCGTTGGCGCCACGTCTTGTCGATACCGGTTGATGAGACGCCGCGGTGGTTGACCTCGGGTATGACGTGCCAGCGGCGCCGGGCGGTAGACGTGTCCGGGCTCCGCTCGTCGGCGCCGTGGACGAGGGTTTGAATCTCGACACCGACGACGCCTTGGTTTCGCCCGCGATGGAGCCGAACACGTGTAGCGCTTGTGTCTTGTCCCGGTGACGGGGCCGAGAGGCCGCCGCCGGGACGCTCCTTGCTGTGGACGGCATGCGCGGGCTCGTCGCCGACGACGACCCCAGCCGCGTGGAGGTCACGGACGCATTGCTCACCGTGTTGATCGACGACGCCGACGCCGACGCATACGACCACGTCCTGGCGTGCGATGACGGGCGACCTGAGAACACGATCCCCGGCGCGTGGGCGACGGAGGGTTGCGACGTCGTCGCGAAGCTGCTCCGCGCCAGCCTCGACGCCGCCGGGCTCCCGTTCTCTCGCCGTGTCAAGGGCAGCTGCTGCATGGCGATCGCGAAATGTACTAACCAAAATCAATCGACAGAGAATTCATGCGTATCCAAGAACAATTTGCAATTTTGAGATTCAGATTGAGATCACTAGCCTAAAAGGAAGAACAGTTGAGGACGAACAATTCACATACCCGTGAATTGCTCCTCGCGTGTGATGCCGAGAAAGCTCTTTCCAGCCGGCTCGCCGCCGCCGCGGAGACCCGATCGCCTGCGGCGGCGCTCGTAGCCGGCGACCAGAGTGGCGACACCGGAGGTGTCAGAAGCCTGCCAACACGTCGGAAAACGGAAAATTTAAGCCAAAAGGTCCATTTTTTTCACGTACATTTAGACACATTGAATCTCAGTGCACCAATTCATCCATACCAATCGTAGTCATGCTTCCCGATCCCTGTCGACAGGAGCTCGCCGCCGCCGCCGCCGCTTCGCCGCGGCGCCTTTCCCTTCACGTCGTGAGTTCCTCCTCGCCCTACGTTCCACAAATTTCTTCGACGTCAGAGGCCGGCAGTCGAGGACAGATCATGATCGACGACGGCGGCAGGAATGAGGGAAAAGATTCAGGACCGGGAAATCTCACCGACGTGACAGGAGGCGCGAAGATCGAGCTGGCTGTTCCGTAGCGCGGATAACAGCTCGATGCTCTCGTCCTTATTGGCCGCCCCGCTCCGGCCGCGGCAGCGCAGGAGGAGCTTCGCCGCGGCAGACGTGGACGACGATGCCGATGCTGAGGACGACGCCGGCTTCTTCTTCGTCGTCGTCCCCGGGTGCGGATCCCGGTGGAGTTTGATCATTTCTTGCTCGCGATGATGTCAAAATGGATTCTTGATTGTGTTTTGGGTTGTTGCAAACGAGAGGAGAAAGAGCGTTCAAGCCTTCAAAGAGGAAATGTGATGGGGGCTTAGGGAACGTTTCCGTCCTCGGTAACCCAATGGGATTGTTTTTCAATCGATTTCATCATTGTATGTACTAATTTTCTCCAATTTTCAGTTCATAATAGAGTTTTTCTTATTAGGTATCGTGTTTCTGGTTCCTATTGCCATCCCTAGGTCAGACTTGCGCCTGATGCCCATGCCATGTCACTACCTGGTTTATGAGCTAGTTGATGGTATACGGGAGCTCATAACAGAGAAAAGGTATGTCAGAAGAAATGTAGCACTTCAGATGATAACCGTCACATTACCGAATATGCTCAAGGAGCTTAACCAAACAAGTAGCAATCTGAGAGTAGTCAAGGTGGCCATAAACAGTGATGACTATATAGACGTCACTTTTGTAGATGAGTCCAATAATACTAGAAAGCATTCTGTTGACATCAAGGAGCATATATGCTCATACAGAGTCTGACAATTAACTAGCAAACCTTATAAACATGCTCTTACTTGGATCTTGCTCTAATCAAAGCATTGAGATAGCATCCCTTTGTGCGCCTTTGTGTATAAGTATTACTCAGTTGATTTATGATTTAGGATTTGTCCTCTACGGTAGAAAAGTACACTAGGCAGGCCTAAAGTCATAAGGTTTAAAGGAGCTCTTGAAAAGGCTAACAAAAAGAAGGTGAGATGCACAAGACGTAAGTATTTCAGGTACTTTGTAAAGATTTTTGTAAAGATTTATAAGTTAGCAGAACCACTAAGTAAAGGCATAAAAATGCTTAGATCCTACATTTTCTAGTTCTTGTCCACTGTCCAGTCAGATTCTCATCTTGACTTAGCTCAAAAAGTTTGGTTTGGAATTCATGAAATACTACAATTTTTGCAAAATTGTGGATTTAGGATCTCAGATTTACAAACTTATCTGCACGAGCAAAAAACAGTGCCTGGTTTGTTCATTGCTTTCTTTTGTTAAACAGCCCCAGGGAGGATTTCTAGCACTTGTCATAACTGATGGAGTCTATGCTTGATCAAACATGACTGATTTATTCACACCAAACAGTACTTACAATGATGATCTACATGGCCGAAGCCCCAGTAATCCAATATGCAGATGCAGCTTTTATAAACAATGTAAAAATGCAGAACACAAAGGGGTAATGCTTATTCAATCCTGTTTATACACCAGCTCCTGTACTGTAAAATAGAGCACACTCAAATGTGACAAGGCAAGAAGTAATTAGTTCCTCAACCATTCGAAGCAACAGCAGAGGCCCCAGCAGAATTTCGAAGGGTAGTCCCTTATGAAGACGTCCCTACTGTAGCCGACGATGTAGAAGCTGAACGATTGCTTGCCGTGAGCCATTGTAACACGGATTACAGGCACCACAGAGATGATGTGTCTCTCGCAAATGACCCTTGCGGATGGTGGAATTGGGAGCCGGCTACCTACAACTTCTGAAGAGAACTGGTTGAGTTGGTATGAATCAGCAAAGAAAGCAGGTGTGCATTGGTACGCCTGTATGTTGCACAGCTGAACTCCTTGGGCTCTATGAAATACTTCGTCAGGCACAGAGGCAGCTCCCCTAGTTGCACTCACTTTTCTTGTTGACAGCGTCCTCCTGGAAACAGAAGAATCACAAGTAAAGGCACCATGGAATTACTGAAAACTTCTCATAGTAGTTTCTCCAAAACATTAAGAAAATGCATAAAAGACTAATGTCCTGTAGAAATCACCGTGGTATGTCTTCAAACCATAATGCACATATCATCACATGTGTCAGGGGACCAGAACCAGGGTATACAAGACTAGCATATTCTTCTATGTATCATTCCCCAAGGTATATTTGTAAGACAGTAGTTTACACTTTAAAGATTTGGTTGGAGATATAATCCTATAGATTATCAAATCTAGAATAATAGGTAAGTAATCTCCTATTCTTTACGGATATCTTAACCGATTTGGTCAATCGGTCAATGTAACCCTGCTCCTACATACATAAGGTGAAGCCAAGGAACCTTCAAGGGCATCAAATAAAGCTATAGCATTATAGCACTTATAAGTTCCGCTTAGGCTTTTAGGACCAATCTAAAATTCTAAATATACAGCAGATGTTTTGGTTTTATTCACTTGTTACATCCTAACTGTCAAAATATAAAAACTGATGAAACAACATCAGCATAAAAATAATCAATTTACCATTGAACATGAGCCGTGCTTTTTGTGAGAAGGGAACCATAGCCAGTACATGGATTGCATGTCACTAGACCACGCGATCCACATCCTATACAAGGATACATTCCTTTGCCACTGCATATTCCACATCTGTTACAAAGAAAGATATACACAAAGTGAACACCTACAACAGAAGTATTATGAATACTTTTACCAGAAGAAATGAAACATCTCAATAAGGAAAGTCTATTGAATTTTTAGGATACCATTTTCTATGTAACTTAGCATGAAATATGAATTAAAGATTGTAGATAACTATCAACCATTGACATGTAATACACATAAATGTCTAATGAACCAAAAAAACAAATGAAACAGTAATACCTAAACATGTCCACAATTTTACAAACTCAAAGAAAACAGGCAATCAGAATTAGGTGATTAATCTGATGTCTTCACTGGGCTCTACATTCTGTGATGATGTGAACAGCAAGATGCAAAACTGAAAAATAAAGTTAGTAGCAGAAGTGCAGGACTAACACTGTATCAGATCCATCTTGGTGAGCACGTAAACCCCTCCCATAACAGGCACTGCATCTGGTCATCTGATTTGCCTTGTAAGATCCATGCTCCTGGCTGGCATTGCAAGTAGGACATGGTGTCTCTCCACGGCCCTCACAATCTAACATAAAATTTAGATTAGAAAACTAGAATTTTCAAAATAAAAAAGCCAATGATGAATAATGAATGAATTATGGCAAGTACAGTGCAAAAATATTTACTATCGTACTAAATACTGATAGAGCAACTAATTCTGTAAAGGAAGAAGCTAGAAGAGTTTAATAAGAGAAATACATTTTTAAGCTGTCCAACTCCTAATAATTCGAAGATGGCCAGGACAAATGAAATTCTACCTCAGTTTCTTCTCCTATGACTGCCAGCCGGTAGATTATAGTTTGGCTCTTTTATTCAGAATTTAGGTTTGTTATCATATTGGCAGTCAATAAGCATGAATGGATCATGCTCTGTTTTTATAAGGAAAAAAGGATTTAGAAATTTAATAGGAGGCAAAATGGTGGAACATTCAGTAACAAAATATACATCAACATTGTTGCACATTAAATTTCTGATATGATGAATACTGGTAGTGCACAATATGAAGTTGGATAATACCAGTTTCTATGTCACTGTCATGCATACCCAAAATTAGACTTTTGATTTGGGCATTTGACCTTTTCAAAGGTTGGGAAGTTCTAATGGTGAGGTTGCTTGAAGAGGCTACAATGCATCAGTGCTGTTTTAAAGCCAACTCATATCCTATATACTTACAGAATAAAAAAAAAAGATGTTTGCAAAATCCATGTAAGTGCACATATTCGTTCCTGATATAACACCAAAATTATATCAAAACAACATAAAAAACAAGGTGATGATATATGATGGATCTGAGAAATACATTTAAGAAGTATGGCTGACACCTAGAAGGAGATTGAACATAATAGATAGGAACAAGGACAGCAGAAACAAAGTGCATTATACACTGTAGTTGTAGTTAGGAACTACAGAAATTGGACCATCGACAAAAGAAACTATATGACTAAATGATTTAATTCGGAATGAAAATCATACCTAAACATTTTTCAATGGCTTCTGAATGAGGAATCTTGACCGTTACATCTTTTTCCGGTACAAAGAGTAGAGGAAACTCAGACCTCAGATCTAGTTCCCACACTCCAAGTACAGGACCTTTATCCCTTCCATCTATTTTCCCACCTTCATAGGGTTCCTTTTCAGTTACGGTGTCCCTTTCCTCAATGAAGGTTTCCAAAGTTCCAACATATACGTTACAATCCTCAATGGAGGTAATTTTCCATGTGCGAGCAGGCCTACTTCCCCAGCAACACCGATGCCCAACATAATCAATAAGGAGCTGCCGGATCTCCACCTCGTCCAGTACATCCCTGTTAGCATATTCCAATCATTCCATGTCAACAACTGGTATGGTACTTTGGAAGGAAGGCATTGCAAAAAAACAATAAGTTGAAACACAATAGAAATAATGGGCAGGTTAGCTATCTTTTCCTTCTTGACATCAGAGAAAAATGGGAAATCATTGTAGTTATTGGAGCTCAGGACAGAACCGACAATTCCAGTGATCCACATTGAGGATTGAGATGATCATACCGAATTCCTTAAGTGGACTGCTGATTAGCCTGTAAGGGGTGCATTATATTGAGTTGAGAGGGGGTGCATATATGGTCAAAATTTGAAAGTAGTAACTAAAATTTGTTTTTTAGTGGTGCATCCACTGTTGACAAAGGAGGTTCACTGATGAGATGGACTGAGATTCAAGTAGAAAAAATATGATGATTTGTCACTCTCACAATGACCCTTGATTATAGTGTCACCCGTGAGACCATCTAAGTCAATGACATGTGAGCTATCCTGGATGGCTGGCAGTGGTAAATTATTAAATCTCTCGGTTCAAGTACGGTGGAGACTCTCTCTTATTATCTTCTTAATAAATCCCCAGCTTCTTATCATGTTCACACTACCCACTCATTGTAATCTTGGCATCTTGCAACTGCGGATTCTCAATTCTCATTAGCATAAGGCATAACAACAATATATAGTTTCAACTGAACGTGCTCTCACCTTCTGCTGTCTTGAGAAGGCTGGTATACGCCACCATACGGATACGGGTACGGCCCTTGAGGAACAATTGCTAAACCTCCTGCACCTATAACTAACTACTAGTTAAGCACACAACTATAGCTAGTGCGAAATGGAGAAAAAACGAGAAGAATAAGCGCGGTTGAATCACCATGTGGATGCGGAGTAGGAACAGGAGAGGGGGACGGAGAGAGGACGTCGCTGTGGATATCCGGGGGGTAGACGTCGCTGTGGATAGCCGGTGGCGGAGGGTAGTAGACGGCGGAGGAGATTGACGCGGCGGACCTGACCTCCGCGGCGCTGACCTCCGGTCCCCCGCCCCAGCCCCCTCCGCCGCCGCGCAGCACCGACGAGCTGCTGCGCCCCAGGTACTGGTACTGCCGCTGATGCTCCTCCGCTGCTGCAGAAACGGGAATTCCACGAGAACGAGACGATGAGATCACGGAACGGGGATCGGGGATGACGGCGATAGGTGTGCCTACCTGGCGACGACGAGGAGAGGAGGGGGCGCCGCTGCTCCTCGCCCTCCCGCTCCGCCTCCATGGCCATCGACGCGGCCAGATTGGTGGCGAGGAGATGAGATGATTAAGGCTATAAAGGCCCTGCAACTGCAAGCCTTCGCCACTAAGGAGGCCGTTGAATCAAATCAAATCACATCGCTGTCCGATCTCGGTGTGATGAGGAGGACGACGACGACCAAGCTGGCTCGCCAGCTGGATTCGTCGATACTACCTCATAACTCAAACTCAAATGTAGCAACTCTTAAATGATTTTTTTAAAATAAAATTTTTTAAAAATAAAATTTTAAATTTGTATGACAATTTAAAAAAAAATGCAAAAATAGGTACCGATCGGCACTTGATCGACCGACTGGTGCCACATCAGCACCAGTCGACCGATCAAGTGTCGACTAGGACGCGCCAATAGTTCTTTTTGCCGACTGACACCACATCAGCAGGAGTCGGCCGACGACCGACTCATGCTGATATGGCGTCAATCGGCCACGTCAACAGAAAAATATCATTACACGCTAAAGGGAGCCAACGTGGCGCCTAGTTGGCACTTGGTCGGCCGACTGACGATAACACCAATCAACTGACCAAGTGCTGACTGGTACTTATTTTTGCAAATTTTTCAAACTATCATACAAATTTGAATTTTTATTTTAAAAAATATTATTTCAAAAAAATCCTCTTAAATCCCATAATACAATAATATCTTCACATGTTTAACAATGTTGTTAAGTACATACATAAAAGTATAAAATAAACTTACTAAATTTATAGATAAATTGATCATCTTATCCTAAAGTAGTTCAATAAAAAAAACCAGATGATTCTTCTATTGTTTACATGTAACATGTTCAATTATGTAGACGGTTTTCTGTGAAACCGAATCATCATTCTTTTTTAACCAGAGGTCCAGTGCAAGTGTCAAGTTACTCCTGGATCATTGTTTACACAAACGAGGTAACTCAGTTATTACTCCTCATGTTTTGATTCAATGGACCAATTGCAACATGGAGATCAAAATGAGATCAAAGCAGCAGCAGCGATGATGCAGATGGAAGCAGTACACGTAAGTGGGCCAAATGATGTAATTCACGCTGTGCACTGGAATTGTATTCACGAGAGAGAGGTGTATATAAGGAAAAAATTGTTATTTTGACACTACAAAGATGTGCACTTTGAAGTGTTTCAAATCTCTCGTATATAAGACACTCGTATATAAGACGGTTTATAACAGAACAGAATACTCTTGGCTAAAGAAGAAGCCGGCGGCGGAGCGGCTTGCTCCAGGCGATTTCTCGAGAACTGACGGCGGCCATGTTGCCATTTGTTGTGCCGTTGAGCACGGCAAACTGAGGACACCGTGCTTCTTACCTCAGTCTCACCGATAGCCGACGAAGATGATAGGGACGAGTCCTCTTCCGTGGCACACCGTCGTCAGCCTTGCTCTGCCATCGCCAGATAAAAAATGTGGACTTCACAATGAATGTGGTGGAAACAAATATAAACAGGTAGAATTTAATGGTAGTAAAGAATTACTACTAGGTGGCTGAAATAGTAGCAAAGTCAGTAAGAAGAGAATTTCCAGAGCACAATATATTCAATGGCAAAAGCTAAAGTTTTTTTTTGTGTGCTATCAACATTTGTCGGAAGTAAAGGCTAAAGGATACATACCCACCCATCGGCCTTGCTTCCTGATAGAATAGATCTTTGCTAAGATACCCTTTTGATATGATCATAGAAACCTAAAGCCACCTAATTTGCACATTGAGGAAATGCAGAGCTGCCTATACCAAACCAATTGTACTTCATGGCTTCTTCGTATCCACCAATTTGGTAAGTAATTGATGTGACAATTACACCAGCCGCACCAAAGTGACCAAACGACTAGTTGCCAGATCACTTATCCTCTCATACCGGCTCTGCTTTTTTTAACAGAAATCATGCCATCTATCCTTTCCTGCTGCCACAATTCAAGAATTTCTGATGCTGATGGCATCTCTCCATATGAAGCATCACCATACAAATTCATGGAATTGAGTACTTCGTCAATTGCAGATACTCCTGTGCCCAAAGGCCCAAGATCGCACTGTTCTTTATGTTTACTTTTAGAATGCAAACCACATATTACAATGTCCCCATTCAAGTCAGCATTAGCACCAAATTGTGGGGTATCCATAATGTGATCAGAGAACTCGCTGTTACATTTATCATCAGGAAATATGTTTGTCATTACTGAATTCTTGCAAGTGAGCCAATCTTGTCCCATCAGATTGCTATTTGAAGACTTGGCTATATTCTCTGGCAGAAAGAGTTGAGACCGTTCCATATTGGTATCATCAGCCATAAAAGATGCGTCCTTCACAAAAGTCTTCCCACGTTGAGACTGCAATGCTCTTACAAAACTAAGTGCAGGATCCGATTTGATGGTATCACTGCCACTGAGGTACATTAAAATATCATTCAAAGCATTCACGCTGAATCGATAAATATTTTGCTCAAGTAGCTTGCTCCACTGCAGTTCATTGACACTAGTTGAAGCCTCAGTCATAACATTCAATAGATGAAGTGTCCTTGCATAGTCACTTTGAGCAATAGTTTGGCATATCATCTCAGTGAACAACTGTACATTGGGGATTTCTCCTCGTTCAAGTATTGAATCAAGTGCATGTTCCAGCAAAAAGGACTGCGTAGACAATCAGAGAGTAAATAATTCATGCACTTGACCACCTTCAGCATAGCATTTTTCATAATGGATGAAAAAAAATATAAGCATTTAGAGCGCCCCTCCTTTGTCAGTAGAAGATTAGAAGTGCACAAAATACAAACTTGACAAAAGTAATTCATACAAATTAGAAATTGAGCACAAAAGCATGAACATTAACTTGGACAATGATAGTTAAGATAACAAGGTGGAATCGGAGATATGGTACAATCTATAGTACTTTAATACTTTAAAAGAAGCTAGTGTTAAAAGAAGCCGATAACACAATTTTCAACATAAAACTTTGACTATTAATTTATTTCACAATAAATCATCAACTAAAAATCAATATCATGTGACGGTACTTTCAAATATATTTCCAACTATTTCACATACATAACACTAAACACATATGTTCTTAGCTTAATTATTAGTCAAATGTTACAATTATTGACTCTTTCAAGTATATGCATGGCTTATATTTTGGGATGGAGAGAATGCTAATCAGATATCGAATTATACAAGATTTACATGATGTATATTGTTCATAACTTCTCGAAAAGTGTAAATGTTACATTAGCATAATATCCTAGAACAGAGTAACAGACTAATTGAAATATAGACCATTAGTTTCAAGCACTTCATTAAGACAGGAACCAAAATCTCATGTATTACAAAACCATGTTGAGATTGCAGATAAAAAGCATTACCTTCCCAGCTTTGGATGCCTTGACGAGCATCCATGAATATTTGCTTTGATCTAGATGGTGATGGGAGAGAGCCATCTCTCTATACACATTTTCAAAATATTCCCACTGTTGGGCAGATGCAGCTGCTTCAAGCACAGAGTTGTATGTATATGTGTCTGCTTTATGTAATGAATGATTTGAAGTAGTGAAATTAGTTTTCGTGGTCTCAAACAGGTCTCTTGCCTTCCCAAACATATCACAACGCCCATACACTTTTATCATGACATTTATTGTACCAATATTTGGAGCACAGTGGCCTTTCATTGACTCAAATATTGAGATGCACTCAGAGATATATCCACCATCAAATGAGGCTAAGATCATGCCAGTAAATGTGAACTCTAGTGGTTTAGTGAGAGGAAGCCGTTTTATCTTCTCAACCTGAAAAAGAAAATTAATTTTAAAAATCACTCGTGTATAAGCTGTTTGTTTTTGTGACTCCTAGTAAGAGAGCTAAGCTTATGCAAAATAAGGATAAAACATGTTATGCTGACTAATATACCAGGAAGGATTTTGGAAATTGATTATGTAAATAAAATGGAGGCTTATAGGGCTACTGCACAACCCATGATGAGGGAGAAAGCAAATAATTTTCAAGATAGACTGCCTTCAAACAAAATGCAAGTATGCAGCAGTAGATCCCTCATCCAATCTGAAGATTATACATCATCTAGAGTCAAATACAATAATTTTAAAATCATAAAGACACATGAGGGGTTATTAGTAAATTTTATGCTGACAAATTAACACTATATAGCTAAACAGTAAAGTCAGTAACCCATGTATTTACTAGCACTTAAGATTTGGCAGAGTCAAAATTCAACTACCAGAATGCATTACCAATGCCACTTGAGGTGGCATGAACTCCTAAGTCTCCTAATAGGGAAAACCCATGCCTAGTGGCTTTACCAGAAATCAGGTTTGGAAATTTCCATTAAGATCAGAAAAAAAATAAAAAACAGAGATTTCTTAATCTAGTTGGATCACCCAAAGAGCATCCAACTTTTTCTTAAGCCCATGGGCACATATGACAAGGTTCATGAGTGGTTTGCAAGTTAATATGTCATGTTTTAACATGAATTCAATCAAACTTGTTTAGCTTTGACAACCAAACATATCAAAGAATAAGAAAATGTCCAGTGTTAGTCCCTCAACTCTTGCAGGAACCTATTTTTTCACCCTGAACTTACATAGTATTTAATTTTCACCCCTCAAATATTAAATCTAGTTTTGCACTGTTGCCTGTCCAAATTTAGATCAATAGATGTTTCATGATTGGATTTAAATAGTTTTGGTTGTGTTACTTACCGGATCTTTTGGTAAATGACTGTTTTATCTGTACAGGTGTATATATTGTTGTTGATTGGTGTAGCATGATTTAAATACAAATTATTTTAGACTTGAGGCAATTTCGATAAACTTGCTGCATGTTTATCTGAGATCTGCATCCTTAACAACCACAATCAAGAAAAACACCTTTTTATCCCCTGTCCTATTTAGTTCTTAACATTTTATACATGTTTACATAAGTAATTTATGCTAACTTATTATTTGGCAATTAATGGTTGACCGATTATGTTTAGTTAATCCCTGATTAACTGGATAATCTCTACTCCTGGCTAGCCAATCAGCTACCGATAATCGATTTTTATCAACACTGCACCCAAGAGGCAATAACAATATACGTTGCCAAGCAAATTTATGACTGTCAATTCACAAACCTGTAATAAAGCATCCTTCCACCTTCCATTGTTGCAGAGACAGCAAGCTAGTTCATAGTAAACACTTGCAGCTCCAACAACTCCCCTTTGTTCCATCTCCTTAACTGCTTCAACTGCTTCATTCACCTTCCCTTGTTCCCAAAAGGCTCTTACTAGCACTGTTTCCATAAGTTGGAAAATTGATATTAATCCCAATGCCAAGAAATTCAAATAAACCTTAAGCCCTATTTGACACAGCTCCAAATCTAGGATTTTTTGCAGCCGGTCAAACCTAGCCCCAAGAAATATTGGATTTGGAGCTATTGATGGGTTGAGGGTATTTAGTAAAACAATCTGGTTTTTGTTTTGGACTAAGATAAAAGTTTAAACCACTTTATTTTTCCATACAAACTCTAGATCTAGTATGGATCTTGGAGCTGGAACTGTACTAGAGTGATACCTTTATAAGTTATTGCTCTTGGAGTTACCCCATTTTTTTCCATCTTCTCAAAAAACTTCTGGACAAAGTCATACTTCTTGGCTTTAAGCATGACCTTTCAAAAAGTAGCTCCAGTAAGTATAGTATCATACCAACATTAAAATTGAGTATGAAAAAGTATTGGTTTTTATGCATTTTTGTCAGTGCATACAAATACCAGTATACCACATTAGGTGCTTGAGAGTACATTCAAACTGGACTATACAGAGGCACTAAGAATATCTAGATGAACTATTGTTGAGTCTACCAAAATATAACATGAATGAGATGCACATCACAAGAACTCAAGAATAGTATGAGAAACTTGAGATAAAGAGAAATACAAACTGAATAAGACCAGAGCACTTAGATGCAAGCATTTGCATTTTGGTTCAGATTATAACAGCATTATGTGCACGCTCAGAGAACCGGAAATTTCACACCACCTCTTTTTTGCTAGCTCAAATAACAAGGAGTGCTAGCAGAAAATTGGCATTACATGGAGTAGTATGGTGCATGTGCACATTAGACAAGTCTACTGCACTGGTGAAACAGAGCTTTACTCAGGCAATGTTTGTGGATATTATTATCATTGATTTATGGCAGATGTTTAAGAGGATTTAAAGAGGAAGTGAGGAACTCACTCTGAACATTAACAGAGTGTCAGAGTGAAAGACAAAATTAGACCTCAGATTTTTGTGGCTAGACTCTTATTGTGTAATTTCCTTTTGGTTTACTTTCCTTCATAGCTCTTTTGTAAAGAACCCCCCTTATATTACTTGTGTCATGGCAGGAGTCTCTCCCACTAATTCCCCAAAAAAAGCTGATGGGAGCAGTGGAGCACTAGAACAATGCGACTTTGATCCCTAGACTTCTGAACCAGATGCATGTCCTATGGTCTGACAAAATATGAAACAAGACAAGTGGCACAAGCAACTCTAACCTAACTTCCATCAGGAGCAGACCCAACTAAACTGAAAATGTAAATCTCACACTGGCATGCTTGTGCACTGCAAATCAATTCTATTGTTTCTATATTCCACAAAGTGCTCCCAAGTATGTATTACACATTTCCAAATTACCCACAGAACAGCACCAATCAGCAAAATGAAAAAATGAACAGTTAAAAAGCTTACCTCCATCGCTAACCCAAATGTTGCTCCTGTAGGTGTCAAACCACCAAATCTCATTTGCTGAAACACCCAAAATACCCCTTTCCACTGATGTGATAGAACACATGCATTAAGAACCTATAAAAAAACAATGGTTAAAGTGAAGAAATGCATGATTCTAAACAAGACCTTCCAAGAGGGAGCAGGGAAACAGGTAAATAATTAAAAGAATCAGATGACATCCTAACCGAGTTATAAATGAGAACATCAGGCTCCAAGGTAGGATCCCAATCTTTGCGCCGCATCTTCATTACCCTTTTTAAAGGCTTCTGTTTCATATACTCTATTATCTTGATTAGCTCATTTATAAGGCCCGCTCGACCAAGTGTAACAGCAATACTATGGTATGCAGCCATATCAGGATATATTTGAGCATCTCCCTGGTTTGAGATAAGATACAGTGCTTATGCCACTCTGTTTTCTTAAATTGTAGGTTGGAACAGGTGAAGTAAAATAAATGGGATAAATTATACATGAACAACAAACAAACTCTACCCGCATGATGGTGAAAACACGAAGTGCTTCAGTTGGCCTCCATGCTTTTCCAAGAATTGACAATAATTTTGTATACACAAACCTAGATATGTTATATTCCATTAGTTAAGCATCAGTATTTGAGCTCAGTTTTGTTACATAATTTTGTCTTGCAGTAATCTAAAACCAAGAAGTAAAGGAAAAGCAAAAGCAAAAGCATAAACATACACCTGCTTTTTCGATGTTTGTAAATGTTCTCATTGTACACCCACTCAGTAACAGATAGAGCTTGCCTCCAGTTTCCTCTTGCCTCAAGCCCTTTCAGTATTTGTAGTAGATTATCTTCATGATATATTAGTTCATATTTTTCATCAATCTAGTAAGCCTCCAATCATGCAAACTTAGGTCATCTTCGTTCAGCCTGACAGACAAACTTGCTTATGCAACGTGGAAAAAATGCAACACTTCACACAATTCAGAGGTGGCTTAGCAAAGATTAAGATCCATTGTCACTAGTCAGAGTAAGGTAGGCATTTGATAAGAATGATTTAGCTAGATAATGGCATCAGGATAACTCCTCTCCCACGAACTACTCCTTCAAAAATACATGGCATTTAACTTTTTGCATGATCCTTGGTATTTGAATTTGACCATAATTTTCTATTAGAATAAGCACATAGAATTTAAAAAGTTTTTGTGAGATTATGAAAGCATTTTTCAAGACAAATATACTCATACTATTCAACTAGGTATTTAAAAGTTATTAATGGTCAAATTTTCGAAAGTTTAACTAGATTTTGGTCAAAACATCATGTATTTTAGACCGGAGGAAGTATTTCCTTTTCCTCTTGAGTTTATGTAAAATTCTCCCATCATATATATTCATGCAAATGTGATTACTAAAGACATAAAGCAACCAGAATGAGCACGAGCATGAAAAGGATGTCTCGCATACCTCCTCACCAGCGACTCAATCCTCCTCTCTTCATCCCGCAAATCCAAATTCCTACCGGTGCCGACAGGCCGGCGCCTCCCGTGCACCACCGTCGCCTTCTCCTCCTCTATGTCATCGTCCAGAAGCCACTCGAACTTGTCAGCCTTCCTCGCCACGAGCATCTCACGCAGGCCTTCTAGACCCTCGCTGCCGAGGGCCCCGCGAGGGGGACCCGCGGCGCCGTCCCCGTCCCATGGCCGGCCCATGAGCGCGCGGTACTCCGCGGCGGCCGCGCGCAAGAAGGCCTCGTCCTCCGCCACCAGCGCGTCCTCCTTAGGCATCGCATTTCCGGCGGCGGCGGCGGCGGCGGTCTCCTTCCTGGCGCGGCGGAGGGACTTGTGGGCCTCCTTCTTGCGGAGCGCGTGGAGGACCTTGGGGGTCGGGGAGACGCCCTTACGGAGGAGGCGGCGGCGGAGCGTCTCTTTTGTCGGGGAAGGGCGCGGCGGTCTACGGCCGGGGCTCGGGCTCGGGCTCGGGCTCGGGCTCGGGTTGTGGAGGTGGAGGGGGAGGGGGAAGCGAGGCGACGGGGAGGAGATAGCCATGGCCGCCGCGGAGACACAGCGAGCCGACGAACCGAGGTTAGGCCACACCGCCCCTTCAAAGCGCTACTAGCTTCATCATATCTGAGTTTTTTTATATATTTTTTCTGAACCTTTTGTTCTCTTTAATTTAAATTTCAAAATTAAAAACCTCTAAAACTTTTTATATAGTTTTTCATCTTTATTTTTGTTTTGGCGTTTAGATGGTACAAATATTAGTCGCTCCGTCAACCGAAGCATTCTAACAATAAAAACACTAAAAAATGGGGGCACATGTGTGCAGTCATCAAGAGTTAAATTTGGGTGGCACCACTAGAATCTTATCTCGGTAAACAGTTGAGACAACCTATATTGTTCTATTTAATATCTTGGTATGTGTAATTATGTCTAATGATTTAATCATTTCTTCTAATTTTCTCATTCGGTTTTAAAATATTTTTAACATGTTTCCTCTTTTTCGTTTCTGAATTTAAATCATTTTGTTATTTGTTAGATTGATTCAAAATGATTTACCTTCATAAACGGGAAGAAATATTAATTTTTATTTTCTCGTGGGATTTTTGGAGAAGAATTAAAGATAATAATTTGGTGGGAAATATAATGTACAATTTACAATCGTGTGATCTGGTGCATCCAATCAAGATTCAACGGTTACATATGAAATCTATTATTTTTTACTTTTTTCATACGTAACCGTTGAATCTTAATTGGATGCACAAAATCGCACAACTGCATAATTACACAGTATATTTCCTCTAATTTGGTATTCACCAAGGGAGAGTGTTGCAAACAAAGCCTGGGCCTGTTTGGTTGGCAGCCACAATTTGCCACGCCACAAGTGTGACAGCTACATTTGTGACGAAGAAAAACAACGACACACTTTGCCACACTTATGGCGTGGCAAATTGTGGCTGCCAACCCTCAAAGGCATCACGCATCAAGCGTCACGTGTATAAAGCACGCTGCCCTCGAGTTCGAGTCTCGTCATGCCGCCGCCGCCGCGGCGATGGCTTACCGCCGGAAGCCGGAGGCGCAGCCGCGACCGCCGTCCTTCGAGCACCGCGACGCGCCGTCCGTGGGCCCCGCTTCCCCTCCGCAGGACTCACTCGCCGCGCAGGCCATGCGCGCCTCCGCCGCGCACCGCGACGCCTCCTCCCTTTCCTCGGCCTACTACTCCTCACCCGCTGCCTCGGCGGCCGCTGCAGCTCGCCGGAGCCACGAGCCCTCCGTCTCCACCTCTACTCCTTCCCCCGTAAGCTTCCCTTAACATCTCTGCCTGCCTCCCTCCCTCCCTCCCTCCGCTTTCGCCTCTAGATGTGCCCGGTGCGTGGACGGATCTGGTATGTCGGCGGTTTCCCCGGTCGCGGTCCGTGGAATTCATTGCGGGGACTCGATTCGGGAGCGATTTAGCTGCGCATCGCGTCGTCCTTGACTGAAATTAGATTGGCGATCAACTTGTGATGCTTGACTTCTGATTAGTGGCAGTGTTGCTGCTGTTCTACTTGGAATCAAACTAAATTGATGTATTGCTTGATTTGGAGAGCGGGGATTAGATGCTTATCGTGTTGACTTTGTTCTGAGTGTAGGATTCTTCGGGCTATGCACACACATCCATGAAGAACTCAAATGAGGCGAAGTTCGGATTCTGGGGTGCTCTTGCTCGAAAAGCGAAGTCATTTCTGGACGAGGATGGTTCACCAGGGCAATATGATTCCCCGGCAAGACAGAAGCCGTCAAGAGATGCCCCGCCGGTAGGTATCCTGGTGGGAACTGCTGTACTAGCATTCCTTCGCAGTTAACTGAACTCTTGTGTTATAATTTGACATTTAATGTGTTTACCGTTCATTTCTCGAAGAGGTAGCAGTACAGTCTAAACTTTTGACTTTTGCTAGTGAACTCAACAATGTCATTAGTATATGTGTTAGTTCTATCATAGGGGTCAGTACTTGTTCATTCATGTTGTGACCTGCACCTTGTAAATCTGTGTTTGTGATTAATTTCCTTTATCCTATTAATGTTATATGTCTAGACAATTCACTTTGTGATGTTCTTAGGCCAACATTGTTATTTTGATGGATGTTGCAGTATACGCGCTCACCACAACTACCAGCAGAGACATGGAAATCTGAGGCACCTCCATCTCAGAAGAGGTCTGAGGCCATAGCTTCCTCTTTTAATTATATTGGTGGCACTATAAAAAGTGCGCTTGAAGTAAGTTGTTTTTTTATAAAATTGTTATCTACTTCTATTTAAAAGATCTTTTGCAAGTAGGATCTACCAGTGTCAGTTTTTTTCTTTTTCTTCTATCAAATTATTAAAGAAATTATCGAAATAATTGTTCCTTTTTTGCGTTTGTTCAGAACTTAGAAAATATGAGTCATTGTACTGTCAGTATATTTCATGCAATAGCAAGCAACACTAGATTTGTGATCATATGATTGATTAATTTTATTTTACAACTGATGTATCTTTCTGTTATGTGTGTATGGTATTTGCTTGTGCTATATATCAAAAAAACATCTTTTCAGGAAGGTCGGACCATTGTAGAGAATAAAACAGCAGGCATTATTCATGAAACACGCAAATTGAACATAAGAAGAAAAGGAGCTGGATCAACTACACAAGGAGAAGCTGGGCAAATATTTACTGAAAGGAATCCTCCTCAAAATCCACTTGACTATGAGACTCAATTGAAGGCATCTCGCGACGTAAGGTGGCAAATATGTGTCACTAGATGAGTTGCTTAGTGCTGGATTTTGTGTTTTGGAATCCATGTGGGTTCCAATTTGATTCGATGGCAATTTTGGTACACCTTTACCATATCAGTGCTCAAGAAATTTTTATTGAGCGAGATATGTGGCTGAATATATTCTTTGCCAAACAGTTTTCGTCAATGCAATCTTTCAATATTTATTTCATCTTCTCCTTTATTTTCAGTTGTAATGGATTAATGGATCCATCGTTTTCACCTACAGGTTGCAAATGCCATGGCAGCGAAAGCAAAGCTACTATTACGTGAGCTGAAGACTGTGAAGGCAGATTTAGCTTTCGCAAAGGAGCGCAGTGCTCAGCTTGAAGACGAAAATAAGATGTTGCGAGAAAGTCATGACAAGGGTGATAACCCAGAAGATGATGATCTGGTCAGTTTTTTCATGATATATTTAGTTATGTCAATTAATTTTCGCTGTACCTACTAACTTCCAGTGCTATTAAACTTACATAACTGGCATTTAATTTGCAGATCCGCCTCCAGCTAGAGACATTATTAGCTGAGAAGGCACGACTCGCACACGAGAACTCCGTGTATGCCCGAGAGAACAGATTCCTACGAGAAATTGTTGAGTACCATCAACTTACTATGCAGGATGTTCATATATGTGGATGAAGGTATTGAAGAGGTCACTGAGGTCTACCCTACACAAGTGTTGCCACCAGCCCCTTCTCGCTCAGTGACCCCTGCTACTCCCAAGACAGCCGTCCCATTCTCATCTCCTCCATCAACGTCCATTGTTGTTCCAGAATCTTGCCCAGTCGTGCCGACCTCCCCGGAGTCACTTCCACGGGCCTCATCCAAGCAATAGATCAAGCCCAGGTACCACCAACCATCGCCGGAGATCAGGTGCTGGTTAGTGGTGCATGTGACCAGAGCTGCGCTCTGGTTGCGCCTGCTTGTTGTTGCTGATGAGTTGTGTCCTGGAAAAATGTGCGGGTCGTGTCTTCGTGCTCGACAAGTTTGAATGATCCGGTGTAACTTGATATTTGCCAGTCAGTCTGCACCCTGAGCCAGCAACCTCGTTGTTGAATCAATTCACGCAATCGCAGTGTCGGATTTTCACGGAATTGGTAGGAAGAAGATGGATTTTCACGGAATTGGTAGGAATTAATTTTCTGAAATTATATAAAAAAGAAATTATATAAAAAGGTAGTCGCGACAGCACTATTACGGCGACGTGGTGAAGAGACAAGGATACAAGAAGTATACAAGAAGTCAATAGCCAACTGAATATTTGACGACTTTTTCTAGACATCGATCCTGTTTATATAGGCACTGTTTATATAGGCACTGTTTATATAGGCACATGACTGACATAATGTAATACAAGACTAACAAACTTTACTATAAATTTTAACTAACTTTAATCTGAACTCTAACTAACTTACACTCCCAATTTGAGGCGGGTGAGGCCCTCTAGCCCATAATCTATGGCCATGACACACAGTGACACGGAACTTTGGGATCGTCGTGACAAGTTTTTTTTGAATGAAATCAGTAGAAGAGCTCCTACTAGGATTTGTATTAATATCAACAGCAAAAAGGCTTCCCGGTGTCAGATTTGGGCTTCTGTAATTCGCAGACTTTAGGCTTCAGGAATGTGTTTGCAAGGGTAAAACTACAAAACTACAATACAGCCCAGTCAGCATATCCACTACTAAAAGGGCAAAAACGGCGAAGGCATAAACTTGGAAGATCATCACACAGAACTACACCAACGTGTAAGACTTGTTAACATTGTGGTCTTGATAGTATTTACTGTTTAGTAAAGAGTAGATTTTACATGTGGCTATGGCTCTCAACATTTTCATGTATCGAAGCTATACAAGTTATATTTCTACCACTTCCAATTCTTGCTAACAATCAAAACTTGCTCGCTCCGGTTGCACCGAAGGTACAACCCCCTTTGCAAAAAAAAAAATGCAAATGTTTACATTAAGCAAGCCAATAGCTGACGTGGTCAGTGGTCACCTGCACCGGGGAAGGCATTAGGATTATCATTCCTCCAGAAAGATTTGCTGCACTTGTACTGATGTTGCAGCTGACCAGCTCTCTAAAATGTTTTCTCGAACAGATGAAACAGACGTTTCTGTAAGATGATCTCCGTGAACCTTAGGTGGTCTCACATGATAAAGAGGTCCACTCGGATTTTTTTTTCATAAGTAATTGCTTGTCCATTGTATATGTTAGGGGTTTGCCATTTGGAGTCTAAAACAACTGGAAGAAAAGACTTGTAGAACCATCTCCGAATGACCGAATATCAGCAGGCTTTACCAATGCTCTACACAAGGGGCAAGTCCGTTCTCGCTCAAACCTAAAATAGAAACAAGAGAATGCAGTAATTTCTTGAGACTTGGCTGGTATGACAACTAGAGGTGAAACTAAGAGGAAAAAACTAAGCACTGAAGCACTTCGCTTCTGAAAAGAAATAGAAATTTAAGTCATGCACTAAAAATTCCTAGTTAATACTAAACACATTCTAGGAGATCTTCTGCAGCATCACCAAAAAGCAGTGGTAGTATAAAAGGCAATACTGAACTAGATACCATACAAATTGCACTCTAAATTCTCTTGCCATACTATAAAATAATTTAAAAAATATTCTTTGAATAATACCCTTCTACGATTGCTTCATCCAAATGTAAAGAACAAACAGGAATATGTTGCATATCCAACAAGATGCCTTACTCAATTCAAGACAAAGAACAAAAGAACCAAACAAAGCATATAAAAAGTATCAAATAAGACGAATATTACCATTCAGAGACACAGTCCTCACAGAAAATATGTTTACAGCGGAGGAGGACAGGAACATGCATCTTCTCCTGACAGATGGCACACATATCACCAGCAACAATTACCTGCACCAGGTTCCAGCAGCAAACAAATTATTTAAACCACACTAGAGAGAGAGAGATCTCAGAACAAACAATACTCAGTAATTCATGAGGGAATCTAGAAAATGGTACTCTGATACCAACTTGTGAATGGGTGATAAATGGATAGGTGGCTCCATAAATAATCTTAACGGCTGAAAGCTGTCTGGTTTATACATAGAATGATGGAATTCTATCTTCCTATTACAAATGCTCTGTCAAAGTTTAGGAACTCCCAAACAAAGGAACTTTTACCTGTTCCGCTGTCGCGTAAGACCCATAATGCACATCTTTCCGTGACAATACTTTCACTGCAGCCAAGAATGACTGAACCTGGTTACCAAAAGGCCAAGAATTAGAAAATAAATAGACAAGCAGGGAATAATATTATATAGTTTCTAGTTTCACCCCGTCTGTATGTGAACTGCAGTAAGCAGTAGTACCTTCTCAACTATTGAAGTCAACTTGAAGGTCAGGTACAGCCCAGTGGTTAAAGATGAGAAGAGACTTCCATATTCCTTGTTCAGAAAGAAGCGGTACCAAACAGAGGTTGGCAACAAGGCTCGATACAGAAGCAGAAGGTATTCCACAAGGGTTAGCATTTGGCCCTAACAAATATTCAGAACCAACTTCAAGCCCATGGATGCTTAACAAAAAGATCGAAGCAAATTGATATGCTTGCAATAATAAAAGGATCTAAAATAAGAAATCAGCTAGCATTCAATATAATGACTCACACTCACTCACCTTGTAGAACAAAAATGAAAAATAACAATATGGAAAGTAACATTGGAAATACAAATCATTCATATCAAAGATGCTCATAAGTGTTTTTCCGAAAAAAAAGTTACATCATAATGTTACTCAAGAACACATGGCACATGAAGTCAACAGAATCATTGCAAGTTTGCAACACATAATTATTTTTTTACTTTATTTGGTACTGGTTTGCGCTAGTGAATTTCAAACTGTTGTCGAATTGTGTTTGGGGACTAAACTACCATTCTTAGCCAAGTGTTTGAGAATGTTTATATAACCTACCCTATCTACATGACATGTTTGAGAATTTCTTTATGCATTCAGCTGCTACATGGAGTCACGGACTTTCAGTGGATCAATACTTAAGGGGATAACAATGCTAGTATGATCATAGAATTACAGTTCTTAGAATGAAGATAGGCCAGCATGGAAGTAAAAGATCATTAAGGATTCAGTTGTTGTAATTAATTTCAGTAAATCTATATTTGGGAGATCCATCATCGGCATGGGTATACAAGAATAAAGATCATTCAATGTGGGAGTAAATGGTACTGTCAATATTAGCACTGATGTATATTCATGTCATGGTTTGGACCCATGACAGGATAAACATCAGTACACCACCAAGAGGATAGCCGGCGTGGCGGTGGCTACTAGAGATGAGAAATAGACTTAGGTTGGGAAGAAGAACGTTAGGATGAGAGATTAGACTAATTCTTTCTTTCTTTTCTTCCTTTATTTCTAATCAATACCGCCTTATTTATAAAGTTTAAAGACTCTATCTGTTTAACTAACTCTAATCAATACCGCCTTATTTTAAACGAATTACTAATCTGTAAGAGATATAATCTATCTTTAAGCCCTAATTATTGCTACAGTACTGTTCATGTGGGCTGGGCCTGGCAGCCCTAGCCCACTACCTATGACAATTCAGTGCACAATGCACCAACTCAGTGTTAGTACTTTTGATGGCTGCATCATTTCACTGGCTGGCCAGATTTTTACACTCTTGCCATCACAGTAATCATTACATCATGAATTCACCATCGATTATCTATACAAGTTCAGGTAGAACAGATAAACTCCAGGCAAGATGCTATAAACATGATGAGAAATATCCCAAGATAAATTTATGGCAATTTGGAAGAAATGGTCACCTGCTTACGGTAGTTACGACCTCTGCTATTCTTATAGTACATAAGTAATACACACTTGATCGCCATCGCTGCCTGGCGAACCATTGTATCTGCAAGTGGGCAAGTGGCATTTGGTTAAAAATGCCAATTGTACCATGAAATGAATTGTGCTAACCTACAGATAACATAAAATGCTTTTGCATGTATTTCCAGAAAATGTATCTTGAAGTAAATGATGCTAGTGCCACACAGCTAATATGGAGAACTCTTTTTGGCTAAACATAATTTGATGTTGTCCATGTAAGTTTAGCAGTCCAAAACTATGGACAAAGTGACAAACAGTTAAACACACTGAATTTTTTGCCATTCAGGTATTCAAAACTTTCTAGCACATCTAACAATATTTTTTTTTGACGAAACACATCTACATATAATGATACTTATTTGTGTATGGATAAGGTTCACCATCACAATGGAGAAATGTATTCAAAATTTCAAATAACCCTTTAAGAAAGCATCAATACCATTGACCATGATGATAAAAATCGCATGCCAAAATGGTGGTATTTCTTTTGGAGGAAGCATGAACAGAGGTCTGAGAAGATCATCATTCCTGAACCACCAATAGACACCAAACACATGAATCATGAAGAATACCGTAATCCCAAGAAGCACAACAATTTTTCTCTCTCCCTGTAAAAAAGGATGAGTTTGAAATATGAAATCTTCATATTGACAAGTATTTCAGTGATTTAACAAGTAGGTTCAACAAGTTTCACAACTAGATTACTTGATGGTAAAATATGACTCATCGACAGCTAAATACAACAACAAAAACAAAGCCCTTCAATCCCAAGAAGGTTGAGGATAGGCTAGAGTTGAAACTCAACAAGAGTCAATCAAGGTTCAGGCACATGAATAGCTTGTCTCCATGCACTCCTATTCAAGATCAAATATTTGGGAATATTACATCCTTTCAAGATTATTCTTATTGTCTCATTCCATGTCAATTTGGTCTTCCCCTGCCTCTCCTCACACTATTGTTGTGTCTCACGATTCCACTATGCACCGGTGCCTCTAGAGTTCTCCGTTGGACAAGCTTTTCTTCAATTGGGGTTACTCTTAACATATCATGTATATCATTGTTCTGGACACGATTCATTCTTATGTGTCGACAAATCCAATACAACATACACATTTTTTCAACACCTAATTGTTGAACATGCCATCTTTTTGTAGGCCAAATTCTGTACCATACAACAATGCATGCCTAATCATTGTTATATAAAATGTGTCTTTTAGCTTTCGTGGTACCCTCTGATCACAGAGAATGCCAGATACTTGTCACCACTTCATCCACCTGGCTTTCATTCTATGACTAACATCTTCATCAATATCCTTGTCTCCTTGTAGTGTCAATCCCAAATATCAAAAGGTATCCTTCTTAGGCACTACTTGACCTTCTAAACTAGTATATCCCTCCTCATGTGTAGTAGTGTCAAAGTCACATCTTATATATTCAGTTTGTTATGTTGAGTCTAAAACCTTTGGATACTTTTTCTATTTACTCCCGCTCAGCTTTCATCAACTAGCACTACAACGTCAGCAAAAAGCATACATCAAGTGTAACACACAAAATTTAACAATTACGGGTTTATTGCAATTCCGAGGGAAAAACAACTTACAAATTGTTCACAGCATGACAACGTCTTATGAGAAACAACTTGCAGCTCATGGCCACAGACACAAATCATACCAACAAACACATGAAACAAAATATCCAATCGTGAAGCTAGTGATAACTAAAAAGGTCTATCTCCCTCCAAAGAGCAGCTGTGAACCTCACCCTGATCATCATCCATGTCCTAAGACCTGCTACGAGAACCACTGGGCACTGAACTCATCCTCATCATCCACTATAGGCTCCACCTCTGATGAGTCGGACTCCTCATTCTCAGCAGGTTACACATTGGTCAGAGCAAGCAAAACCAAGGTCTACCTACCCAAAACACTTGTCCTAGGCAGAGAGCAGGTGGTCATCCTTGCAGTCCTCCTAGTACGGACGTCGAGGCAAGTCGAGTCCGTCTTCATCAAGTTGGTGTTCTCCATTTTCAACTTCACCTCTGACCAAAGATTCTCAAGCTGCGTCTGATGCTCCATGTCACGACGATGAACAGCACTAACAAGGTTGGAGTGTGATAGATCCATCGACTCAAGAAGACGAACCCCTTGAGTCAAGGTTGGATCCACCTCAGTTGTAGCATCGAGGTAGGTGCTGCAGTAGCTGTCATGATCTCTGGCGAGCAAGTAGCGAAAAGGTGTGTTGTGTAACTTGTCATCGAAGTATTTGCGGAGCTCGCCAAGCACTTGGAGTGCAGTCACCTTGGCAGGCGTCCTAAAATCCAACTCCCTTGGCAGTGATGCTTTATACCATGCACTCGGTTTGATCTGCTTTGAAACTTGTAGATGTCAACGTTTGTGCACAGCCATTGCTCAAGTTTCTCTAGTTTCGTCAAGGAGCTCTGTGGTTTGGTGCCTTTGTTGGGCTATTCCGAGAAGCCCGAGTATCAAGGGGAGCATGCAGAGGATGGCAAATGTGAGGTTGTCCTCACCCTCTTCATCAGCATCACTACCAAGGGAGATGAATTTGAAGACGCCTGCTAGGTAGCTGCACTCCAAGTGCTTGGCAAGCTCCGCAAGCACTTTGATGACAAGTTATGTAACACCTTTCCGCTACTTCCCCGTCAGATACCACGACAGCTACCACAACATTAATACAATTCATAAATGATTGTATATGTAAATATATAGTCCTTGTTATTCAAATCGATAAATACATCACAAAGGAAAGGGTGTCCCACTAGTCTTCCACTGTTCCACATCATTTATATAAAAGGATTTCACTGCCAAATAGGAAAGTAATGGATCAAGAGATCAGACCTTCAAAGCAGTTTGCTTACACAATACATCATTTGACTTGAACATTACAGCAGCAATCCAAATTGTGACAAAGAAACCTACACAACAACCACTCCCTTAGTGTGCGTAAAAACTCTTACATGGAGATTATTGCAATTGAAAGAGATATTTATATGTTAACTCAATCCAAATTCTTTGACCTTTCTAGACAGAAAACAATTGGCTAGTCCAGTCATTCTATTGACAGAAATGCAGACCATAAACATGCAAAAGAAAAGGATAACATGGATGGTAAGATCAAATGAAAATGACACCACTTGATAGGTAACATAAAGTAAATAAATCATTGGGATATATGATACTTAAAGTAATACAAACCATAGTCAGATTCTTATTCAAATGAAGCAATGGCTGCAATGCATAGTTGGATGCCCCTAAATTTTAGCATATTAATGTGTTAGGCCTTCCCATAAAAAGGTTGGCTCATAACTTGCAAGTTAGTTGTTGCAGCCTCCCATGGAATAAATGTTAAAAGCTAATAGACTGATAAGATATATGCATGTTAATCATAATTTCAAAACGTCAAGGAGATAAGCATGTAGTAGAAAGTTCAACGACTATGGTTCATAACTCAAGACATGCAGAGGATGCGCTTATTTGCAAGACTGGTACCCAGTTACCTACCGACAATCTCCTAAGTATGTAGAGCAAAGAACAGCTCCACCTAGTAAAGGAAGTCTGCCTTGAGCAAGTCCAATTTACAGTTAGGGCAGCTAACTAGCAAGACCAAGCTATAAATATTTCCCCATTGGGTTCATCTAATGAACCAGGGTAAAACCCACTATATGAAATTAAGTCAATGATAATCAAGTGATCACACTATCCTCTAAACCATAGTGACCCAAAAGTAAACTAAATAGCCCCCCTTAACCTCAAAATCTTAATGTAGATGTTATGGTAAAACATAATATAACATCCACCATCCTAATGACAAGCATTAACACGTCTGAACTAAGTTGTTTCACTCTCAAAATTGCTTTCCTTTTTGGCTTAGCATCTGTAATAGACCATAAAAAGTGGGACCAGCAACATTAAGACACTGAACTAAAGTTGTTGTCAACGTGACCTCGAATGCTTTGATTTTGTTCTTACAAAGCTATGTTTTTCTTCACAAGTCGCACTATTTTTAATTACCATAACCCCTAATCACAACAGAACGAGTATTAGACCTTGGAGATGCTGCCGTATGAAGACGACGAGCAGGAGCAGAGAGAATGGCAGTATCTGCTCGATCCACCTTGCTACATGGTGCACGTCGTACCGCTGGTAGGCGCGATCCCCTCCCCCGTCCGTGCCCCCACCACTTGCCTCCGCGTCGACACCGCCACCCCTTCCCGCCGCTGAGGCCGGGTCAACGTCGGCTGCCGCAGTCGCCTCGATCGAGTCATCCGTAGAGGACGCCGCCCCTGCTACGCCCGCCGCGTCCGCGCCACCGGGGCCGCCCTGGATCCGGATCGAGACCTCCCCGTCCCCAGCCGCGGCTGCGGAAAGCAGCCCATCAGCCTCAGACGACGGCAGCGGAGGCGGCGGAGGCATCACACCCGTCTGCGGGGCGGGGCCCGAGGGGATGACGCCGGAGTACTCGAGCAGCGCGGCGAGCGGGGCCTGTAGGAGGCTGGAGGCAGAGAATCTGAAACCGTAGCGGCGGAGGCCGAACGCCGCGGCACCGCCGCCGGAAGCGGCGCCCCGGCGATCGGCGGAGCCTCCGGACGGTGGCTCCATCGCCGACGGCGGCGGCAAACCCTGGAAAGCCGGAGCAGGCGGAGGCGGAGGGGGACGCGGAGAGGAGACCCCTGGAATGGGATATTCGGGAGCAGGATGAAAATGGAGCGGAAAATGAGGAAAATGAGTATTCGTTTTCGTATTTTTATTATGAAAACGAAAATAAATACGGATATTTTATAAACAGATATGAAAGTGGATATTATTGGAAATGAATATGGATAATAAAAATTAGATACGAATATATAATTGAATATATATCAGAATTATAAAAAATCCTTAATAAATGATAAACCAACAAATTGGTTCAATTTACACACATATTAATAAATTGTAAATACATATAATAAGGTAAAAACAAGTTTTATTTTAGTTGTAATGAATATATATTATTTATTTTTAGCAAATAATTATATATTAATTTAAATTAAATTATTTAATATTTTATGAATAGAATACAATTTAATTTTTTATATAATGTGAAAAAGTGAAAACTAATATTTTATATAGTATAGTAGAAAAATTGTGAAAACAGAATATCGGAAATCACTGTTCCAGTTTTCGTTTCCAGTTTTTGCTTAAAAAAATCCATTTCCATTTCCGCTCCGGCTAATCCTCTCTATTTTCGTTTTGTATGGTTGATATATCGACTCACTTGAGTTTACGACTGACTGTAGGTCATGATGACAAATAATTGAACTTTTCTTTCACGCTCCGATGGTTTTAAGTGGTGATCTGAGATCACTTTGAGGCGAGAGGGAAATCGTTTACGTCTAAATCTTATATAAAATATAGACCAATTCAATTTTATTTGTTTAGATTTCTAAGAAATTTGTCTTTAGTTTCTTCGTTTTGTAACGAATTTTCTCGAAATGCCCTCTTATCAAAACTATATATATAATGTGTTCTTATAACCTTTCCTCTTCTATTTCTCTTTTCTTTTCAGAGTATTACGATGCATTATTTCTGAATCATGAAATTGTTATAGCTTGGGTTTTTTCATTGTCAGATATATCAACATCAACAAATCAACTTTGTTACTGGGTTGATAGCTTTTGTATGATTTCATTAGTTGATTTACCATTCATTTCAAAATCTCTAAATCTTTGCACCTATGGCTGAAAGATCCAAAGACACCTAATTTTATCTCACCTAGGACATCTAAAATGCTATGAACAGCCCATCTATGAACAGCACACTCTGCAAAAGCAATAGCACCTGCAAGATACCCAGCGGTTATGTAGTCTTTACAGTATGAACAGTATCTCTAACATGAGACGCATCAAGCATCAATATACGTGATTTGCCAAGAATGCACAAACAAAAATGAAATAAAAACAAGTAGGCTGCATGTTGACATTCAGATTGGTTTCACCAAAATAATTTACAGATTCCAAGATGGATAGAGTTAGGCTTTCACTGGCCATGTTGCTTGAGCTGACATGATTATGCCCACAATCACACCAAACAGTCCCAGAGCGCTGCCAAAGATCTCAATCACCAAGATCTTTACAAAGAGTGATGAGTTCTGAGCATCAGACAATGCACAACTGCTTCCAATTATTCCCACACATACCCTGTAGAACAGAAACTTAATCATCTCAAGTTATGGAGCATGATACACAAGAAACAGATGTGAAGATTCATCCTTACCCGCAAACAAGATTAGCAAAGCCAACAATAAGACCAGACGCAAAGATTGCATAGCCAGCTCGGAGAGACTCTGCAGCATACATTTGGGCTGATGGTACACTTTCAAGCTTTGTTTGGAGAATGATTGCCACGATTACGCCATAAATTGCAACAGCCTCACAGAAGATGACACTGTAAAGCAATGTTAGATGCATACTAGTCAGAAGCTTGTGCTTTGTAACAAAACCTTATTTTGCAATAGGATCTTTGCGCAAAATTCATGTTTCTGCATAATTTTTCAGAAATCTAAGAGGTTTTTACACAAAATTCGTACATCCGTGCAAAATACAGGAAATTAAAAGACTGAAATGCAAAAGTATAATTTTCTTTTCTTTTTTTTCTTTTTCCGTTTTCCTTCTTTTCCTCTTCTCACGCAGGTAGTTGCACTGCATGCGGCCATGCGGGGCTAGGCGCTGCGCGCGCGGGAGGCGGGCAGTTTTGCACGAGGCACGATTTTTTACGGGGCACGGGGAGGCGCGCTGGTAGCGCGGACGGAATCCGCGGACGATCTGACCGTTTTATATTAGTTAAGATGTATATGTATCACAAGTTGTGATTATATGTATCACAAGTTGTGATGTAAACGCTATGATTCAAAAGGGTCTTTCAAGACATTTTAAATAAAAAAATAAAAAATTCTAATTAAAATGGCAGAAAGCAGACTATGATGCAATTATACAAGCATATATGAAACTATTTGTACACCTGAACCTGATGCATAAATTAAACTAACCAAACCTAACCTTCCTAGCTCACGTGAATGATTTCTTGCTGTTGGATTAGACACTTATAAATGAGATTTATTACTTTCAGCCCACACATTGCAGCTGCAGTGCACCCATGATTCCATGAAGGGTGCAGTTCATTGGAGAATTGTTGAGAGGATTCCCAATAATCATGTGGTAATCCTTCTAGATTCTAGTGTCTGGCACAATCAACCAGAATATTAGTTAGGAATTCAGGATTCCAATGTAACTAAGGGTTTGTTTAGTTGGGGAGCAAGGGGATGGAGCCATCCTAGTTTGGGGAATATTTCCCCAAGATGTGAAATGGCTACATCCCATAAAAAAATCCCGAACGCAGCCATCCCACTTCCACTCCAAGCCTCGGCGAATTCTTCAGTGGTTGTCTGTATTTTTTTTTGAGTAACAACCAGTAGGAGAGGCTCTTACTGTGGTTATATATTAAAGATTGGCCCAGGGCCAACCAGGAACAGACGGGTTAAAGATTTACATGAGCTTAGAAAAACGAAAACGGCTGGAAGCCAAGAGAGCAGCTAAAAGAGGAATCTAACTTTGGTGCTGAAAAAAACCAGCTATTACAAGTCCGTGTTGTTTCTGCGGCCATGAAAACTGGCCATGACAACTCCTCATTAGGAGGAATTATCCATTGATTAGTTATGTTCTATTTCCCTTTTATAGCGCTTGCTATCTAGCTGAGAACTTCTTCCTTCATTGTCGTCTTGTATCTTTGAGTTTGCAAGCTGATTGTTTTTTTGAAAGATTGTAACCATTCCTGCGTCGTTGGTCTCTGAGCTCTGAAAATGCACCCATTTCTCACGAGCCAAAGCACCCAGGCTCCTATCATTATAATTTCCATGATGAAATTCCTTGTGTCCGTTGATCTTATAAGAGCTATTCTGTTTTCCATGAGCCCATTGCTTAACCATCGTACTCCAACATCACTCCAGCACTTTTTTGAGAATTCACAGTCGAAGAACAGATGCAAGGAAGTTTCCGAAATCTGTTGCGTACAGAGGACGCAGTGACAATCATCTTCGTCCTGAAGGAAATTTTTTCGTTTAAGAATGTCTTTGGTGTTTAACCTGTCTTTGATTAGAAGCCAAAAGAATACTTTGATTTTTTTTCTGACACTTTCCAGACCAGATCCATGTAAAGACCGGGTGAGTTTGCATTGTGTTATATGTATATGCATAGCATCTAGCCGGAGTGAATTTTCTGCTACCCCAAATGTATTGCCATGTGTCTCCGTTGTTCTGAGTTAAATTCAGTTGTTGAAGTAATATCTGCAATTGTACCAGCTCTTCCTGCGCTTCAATGGATAGAGGCAGGTGGAGGTCTGGAGGAGTCTGCTTAGATCTAGCTGTGTCCCGAAGGCATGGATTGATGTTTGTTTCTGCTTTGCAAAGGTGAATAATCGCGTGAACGTGAGATGCAATGGCATATTAGCCCAACTGTCATACCAGAGTGAGACCGTTAGACCATTCCCAACTATAGGGTTTGCAATTGCAAGAAAAGATGGCAATAGTCTCGATAACCCTTTCCACCATGCTAAACCCCTTTGATTACTTGTCTGTGGCAACTTCCCTGTGCGAAAATATTTTTGCCATATTAACTGTACCCAAGGTATATCCTGATTATTGAAGAATTTGTCTAAGTTTTTCAGCAGTAATGCATTGTTCTGCCCTCTGATGTTAATTACCCCTAATCCTCCTTTGTTTTTTGGCTTGCAAACTTGTTTCCAACTGATTAGAGGTGGCCCTAGTCTGTTGTGGCTATTCTTTGTCCAAAGACATTTTCTTCTGGCTCTTTCTATTGGTACAGTATACAAAGGACCTTTGCATGAACTCTAGTTGGAATACCATGGTGGTATTTTGGCATTTGTCGAGTGTGTGCCTTATGTGTAAAGTTGTAGACTTCTAATCAGAATTAAATCTATTTGAATAGCTGAAGTTCACGGTTATAGGTAAGCCAAGTGATGTTTTCACGGTTAGATTCACCCCTCACTATAATTCTAAAAACATGGTTATATGGAATCTAAGGATCCTGCAGGTGGAGGTAACATGCCATTATTGGTGCATTGCCTATGTTGAATCCTGATTCCAGTTTAGTTTAGTTGATACTCGTAGCTGTTTTATAAATGTTTTACCTCAAAATTAGCTTTACACAAATGAATCCTATCATGCCTTCCTTGTTATACCTTTACATTATAGGCATTATTTCCATACGGCTTGTTGAGTACCAAAGTACTCAACCTTGCTTTAACTCTCTAGTTGTTAGCAAAGAAGGGTGGATATTGATTTCGAAGGTCTAGCTTGTCTGCACTCAAGAACTTGTGGAGATGGAGCTGTAGAATCACTTGGTTTTCCACTGTTGTCATTTATCTGTGTATGGCTTTAAATGCCTTTGTAATAAACTAATAATTATTGTAATTAACGTGGTTTCGGTGGCCTGTAATCCAACATCACCTTTTTCTAGGACATATATTAATATACATTTTGTTTGGAACTTTGGATCATTAAATTTCTGGGCATGACACCCGTGGACAGCGGCTGGCACCACTTCTGCTGGATCCACAGGCAAGAACATCATGGACATGGTCTCCAAGTTGCACCATGTTCAAGTTTTGCGTAATTGAATGATTGCATGCTTTATTATCCACTATCATTGCAAGGATTGAACTGAATGCTTCACATTTTCAGTTTTCTGGGTGCCTATTTCCTCTTTTTTCACTCCATTTTCTTCTGTTGTGATTTCTCGATATTGTACATATTTTGGTCAAGTCTAGTTCAAGAAACTGATTTTTTTTAAACGAATGCCAACAAGCACAGCACAAAAATTCAGGGGCAATACAATATTTTCACCATATTACACAGATAATAAGCTGATTTCAGAAGCTGATTAGAACAGGCCAATGAAATTATCTTATAAATAAGTGAAAATTCTAGTCCCCCGGTTCTTCCACACAACCACACACAAAAATCAAAGCGTCAAATCACGAGCACAGAGCGCACCAAGCAAGACCAAACGAGGCACGTCGGACTGAATAAGGGTACAAAGATTGAAGATTCGCACCTGATGAGGTTCTTGGAGGTGATCCTGGGCGCCTTGATGGCGGCCCCGATGAGGCTGCTCCCTGTGATAAAGATCCCCCTGCGAGAGTAACGGGCAGTGAGAGGCAGGCAAGCAAATGTGCCTCGGGGCGACGATCTAGCGACGCTGCTGAGGGGACTCACCAGGCGGCGCCGAGGACGGAGACGCCGATGGAGACGGCGATGCCTATGGCGGAGAAGGTGTAGGGCGAGATCTGCACGAGCGCGCGCGCCCACGACGAATCCGACGACATCCTCGCGCCCTACGCCTACCTCCTCCTCGCTCCCACAGGTGGGCAGGGGCGGGGGCGGTGGCACCCGATACGAGCAGACGGCGGCGCGTGGATGCGGCCGGTCGGAGGAGCGAGAGCGGAAGAAAAAACGAGAGGATCGGACAAGAACAGCCTGTTTGGCAACGCTGGGATGGGAATTCGGGACACTGCTGCAGAGACTAGTGGAGTGGTGGTGAGGCTAGGATTAGTTCTTTCGGTACTTAAGTATCTTGAATACTAAAATAAATAACATTTCTAAAAATTAATAAGATGAATGTTCAAATACTAAGATAGAAATCAACAGGCGTAATTTAAAAATGAATGGATGTACTCCTTTCGGCACAAAACAAAAGTTATTTTGAACATGATTTTAGGTAGTGTTTGGTTGCTTGAACCAAACTCATCCTGGATGGTTCGATACAGCTTCGAAAAACGAGTCTGTTTGGTTGGATGTATTGTACGAAACCATCTAAGATAGATTGATTTAGATTCTCAGAATATTATCTCCAGATATTGAACCATTTTGTACAGGTAAAAACAAACGAACGATGTTGTCCACTTTTTGTTAACTACACTAATTATTTATAATTAGTTAAGATCAGTGGTTATTAAGTATTTTTAGTAAAAAGTAATTATAATTAGATGTTATTAATTATAACTAATCATTATCCTGTATTATCTTATACATCCAACCAAACAATCTACTTGTGTCATCTCATCAAGAACTATCTCACCCAAATCAATCTATCTAGGATCATCTCATACTATCCAGTTTCATTCGGCTAACCAAACACTACCTTACATACCAATGAATTATTAATTAGTG
Source organism: Zizania palustris (assembly GCA_019279435.1). NCBI lineage: Eukaryota > Viridiplantae > Streptophyta > Magnoliopsida > Poales > Poaceae > Zizania > Zizania palustris. The sequence goes on from JAAALK010000284.1 coordinate 4,527,823, forward strand.
TGTATTTTCTTATTTGTTCCTATTAAATACAATGTGATAGTAAATATAGCGCAAAAAATAAAAAGGAAATAGTACTACTTCAGAAATATAAACGTCCAAAATGTAGAATAAAATGGAAAACGACTTGTTTTAAACAACTCTTGATACAAGTCTAAAACCACGTATTTTTCTATACTAGAGGGAGTAGTATTTATTAAAGGCTTATTTAAAAGAGAAAACTAATCATCTAGAGAGAGATATATTTATAGAGTTTATTTTTAAACTTTCAAGTCAATGAACACTGGAGGCATGAGCAACGCACAACTGCAGCATGAACTGACCACAGAATAAGCAATTAAGCAACAGTCATTCAGCAACCCAAAAAGTCCCAAATGGATTGAGCTGCCAATTAGTATGGTATTCAGTATATCAGAATAATACATCAAATAATACACCCCATTTTGCAAATAATTAATCATAGGAAATCGTCTGACATATGCATCTCGCGACCAAACAGGAGCTCAAAAGATGAGCTGAAATTTACTGGAACAACAGAAGCAGCAATTAACACACTACTACATGTGACCGCGCGCGTCGACAGTGTTCTCTACTACTGAAGCCATGCATGCATGCTACTAGCTTAGTAGCTCGAGCATCGGAACCAAAATCTATGCGTGTCGTCTCAAAATTCGAGGGAATCGAAATGTAAAAAAGGGCTTGTTCTTCTTTCAGATCATCATCAGCTAGCTCAGTGCTGTTTCTTCTCGGATAGCATCGGGATCTTTGAAAGAAGCTTGTCGTCGAGCACCGCGTATTGCTTCTTGAGCTCGATCAGCACCTTCTCGCCCACAACATCCACTTCATCTTCGTACTTCTCATACAGCATGGGCAGCGTGTATGCCATCAGGAAAACTGCACAGAAAATGCAGGGGTTTTTTATCTGTTTTTTCTGATGACATTACCACACGTACAAACAATCCTTTGTGTGTTTGCAATCTGTGCTTACTTTTCGGATTCTAACATTTTTCAATTACATATTTAACATCTTTTTGTGTGTTTCTCTTGTCAGACCAATTCAGGCATTGATGATTAAGCTCAACATTTTTGTTCTGAAACCAAATCATTCCCTTATTTTTTGTAAGAGTGAAGGCAACTATAGAACACACCATATTGTTGTGATTTTCTTTCAGAATAGACCTCAAAGAGAGAGTACTTACTGGTGTAAGACAGAGTCAAGAAGCTGAAGCAGCTCCCAATTATTGAAATGAACCAGAGTGCAGCAATTGACTGCAAAAAAAAAAATTACTCCACTCTCACATTGTTCATCATAATGCTCGGAAAGGGAAAATAAGAAGAAAACGGAGCGGATAGTTACCGTCAGGTATGTTTTCAAGTCTTTTCCGGAAGCGACGTTGCGCAATGTTAAGAAAGCCTCATTGATTTCTTTCCTTAGAATGTGAGCTATCTTCAGGCACTGGACTTCAGATAGAATAACATCTGGGAACTTGGGTGGACCCCTGCAGGAAGTTCTAATGTGTTACATTACCCCTAGAACATAACTATATCATACAATGTGCAACTTGTCATTCTGCTCTCTCCATGCATCAGGTGATATAGCAAAGCTGAGATATCTTTAAAACTGGTGTCTTTTGCATTAAAAGTTAAGCTTCAGAAAAGAACAAGATGGGACTGAATTGATATGTCTGTCAGTAATATGTTACATTACCCCTAGAACATAACTATATCATACAATGTGCACTTGTCATTCTACTCTCTCCATGCATCAGGTGATATAGCAAAGCTGAGATCTCTTTTAAAAATGGTGTCTTTTGCATTAAAAGTTAAGCTTCAGAAAAGAACAAGATGGGACTGAATTGATATGTCTGTCAGTAGTAGAAGATGTGATGTGATCACGTGTAGTTTGTGTGGAACACTGGAACCTGTTGATGAATGATGCGGCGTTGGACCAGACGAAGCAGACGGTGAGGAAGACGATGAGCGAGTGGCAGCAGAAGGTGAGGAGGTGGTAGCCAATGCCCTCGAACAGCAGCCAGACGACGGTCACGCCTGCCAGGATGCTCCCGGACGTCTGCTTGTCCCTCCACAGCACAAGATCGGCAGCTGAAGAGCGAAGAGAGGATTGAGAAAGAAGAAAGAACATGAGACGGCGATGAACTGCGGCAAATCCAGACGTTTCAGGACCAAATTCTCCTCTCAAGATGATGTCGACGTGTGTGTAGTTTGTGTACCTCTGCCTCCTCCGAGGACGTGATGCAGCGGGTGCTGCCGGCCAAACAGCTTCTTTACTTTGGACTTGGCCCTGGACCTGCGAGGCTTCTTGTCATCGTCGGAGTCCGACGACGACGACGACGACGACGAGCCCTTGTACTCGTGGATCTTCTCGTTGATCTTCTCCAGGAGCGAGCCGTGCTCGTCGCTTTCGGACATCATCCCCTCCCCCTGACATTTTCACACACAAAAGGCTTGTCATTTCATACCACCTGCCAAGAACACTACGACTGAATTCTACCTACATTTCTTCAGAAAAAAACAACAACAACAGCACCAAAAAAACATGATCTTTCTGAATCTAAATATCTAATAGGCATCGCAATAATTCATCCGTGCTATAACCGAGATGTTAGAACAAGAAACCAAGAACGAAATACAGAACAAGAAACCAACAACGAAACGGAGAAGAATGTACAATGCATATGCTCTATCGATCAAGGAAAACCAAGACGGTCGAGTCGAGATCGAGGACGTACACTTTGCAATCGTTGACGATGGCCGATCTGTTCTTGGCTGCAGTTTGTGTTTATTCTAGGATTTGCAACTGCGTCGATCTTCGTGTGATGGGGGGTGGCGTTTTGCTTCGGGAGGGGAGAGGCTGCGCGGCAGATACGACGGCCAGGAGGCAAACGCGGGGGTGGCCGTTATCTGACGGCCCGATCGTTAGTGGTTGGACGGCCAGGATCCGTTGGCTCGACGCCATGGACGGTGGGATCGGGGGCTCACGGCCGCGGTGGCTTCTCACGGTCACGGGGCATTCGTGTGGCTCTCCGTGTAACAAGGATGCCAAGATAAGTAATTATATTTTGTTTACTAGATAAATAAGGATTTATTTTATAGGCTAAATTGTTTGACTGGTTACTGATTTTACAGGTTTTGAATTTTTATGAAAATTGTCTAGCTAGTTATCAAGCTAATATCATGGTAACCGAGTCTTGTACCTAAACCTACATGTAACTCACAACGCCAATGTGGTGTGGCTCTTGGTGAGTGACCGGTCGGGGAGGGTGGGGCGGCCAGGGTTAATAGCTTCGGCGGGTGTCGCTCCCTGCTGGACGTTGTGGTGTTAGCTGATTGATTGATTTAATTTTTTCTCACGATCCACAGTCGAGCTGCAGGATACCCACCTACAACCCGACAATATTTAAATTTGGAAGATTTGAGAATTTGTTACTCAGAAGTTTAGCGGTTTGATCATTTCCCACTTGTGTGGATAATAAGTACACTCATATGAGTTTATGACAGTGAGTCAAAATGATAAATAATCGAAAACACTTTTTACGAGTGACAAATTATCGAATTTTTTCCTAATTTTTTCCCTTCGGAATGCAGTGGAATCAACTATAAGAAGGTTTGGTTCTTTTGCTCTCAATTTTTACAAAAAAATTTATTCTAGCCATATCCCAACAATTGTGATATGATCACCACAAACCACAAATTTATTGAAGGCATGTCTCACACAAGTAGCACAAATTTTCCTTTGTGAAGGAAACAAAAAGGTTAGGATTTACATAATTACATGTTCATGTCAACCTCCTCCCTAATTAAGCGTGTTCATGGCTGCTGGTTCAGCTGAGCTAAAATTTTGGATCATGTTAGTTTTTCATGGACTTGGAAACTAAAACCTTCACAGTTGTGTGAATCTAACCCTAAAACTTGAACCCAAAAATCACAAAAGCTTTGTATCTTTGAACAAAATGCTGCAATTTCAACTCGTCGTGTGTAATCTTGAAGCATAAAAAGAGGTGTCTTGAGCTCTCGAGTGTTCCAGGAGGGAGAGACATGGCAGCAGGTGGCGGTAAGATTCGTGCGCCGGCAGGGCGAGGCTTTACGATGCGTGCATCTGGTCGAGGAGGATGACGACGGCCATGGCGAGCGGCGGCTCGAAGCCCGGCTCCACCACCAGCCGGAACACGTCGGGGCCGACGGCGGCCTCTTTCCGGCAGACTGACGCCACGCGCCGCCGCTGGTCGGCGGCGGAGGGGGAGGGGAGGGGGAGGGGGAGGCGAACACGTCGAGGCATCGCCCTGCGTAGGAGCCCTCCACGTCGTACCGGCAGCTCGGCGGCGCGGCCCCGCCGGCGGACGCCCGCGCCGGTGACAGGTGAGCGAGAGACTTGGTCGGGCGCAGGCTCACGTGGCGCCGCGCCGTGAACCTTTTCGGCGCCGGCGAGGACGGCGTCGCCGCGTCGCCGTCGTAGATGATCCACTCGTCTGCCAAGCTCAGCTTCTGCAAGATCACAGGGAAAAAAAACCGCACAGATCCATCAGCGCCTCGTCCTCCCAAGAAACAGAGCACGGCGCCATGGCGCCATGTGCACCAACACCAGATCAAGCAACAAGTACGTACCTTGCGGCGGATAGTGAGGAGGGCGCAGCCGTCGGCGTCCATGAGGACGACCTCGCGCGACGAGCCGCCGGCGTAGGTCTCGACGCGGAAAACGAGGTCGCCCGCGCCGTCGAACACCGTGAACCCCTTCCCGTTGAACAGCAGCGACCGCCGCCACACCGTCAGCGACACCGCCTCCCCCTTCTCCACCGTCCTCGCCGCCGAAGCCGCGGCAGACGCGACGTTCGGGTGCACCTTGGTCATGGATGCGTGCTGCTCTGCTCGGAAAGGCAGAGGAGGTTTTAGAAGACGAGCAGAGGAGAGGAGAGAAGTGGTGTGAGGTCACTGAGCGATGATGCGAGGCAATAGCGTTCATTTATAGGGAAGCCGCTCCTGTGACGCCGGCGGCTCCGATTGCCTTCTACAGTCACGATCCACGTCGTTCGGTGTGGATCCGATGATGCGGAGTCCCTCGAAGCTGTGAAAGTAGGCTCTACCCCGTATAGATTGAAATTCGACGGTGTGGAGGGGATCGACTGCCCCTTACAATTGATTTCCTCGACGGTAGGGATCTCATTTTTGCATTTATAGTTGGCAAGGCGCGTGGACCTAAATGTACGAAAGGTAAAAATAATCGTGGGTGTTTTTTTGTTTATACTTGTATTCGATTAAAAATATTTGTATTTGCGCTTCTCGTTATCAATTTTCCTTAGTATATTGAATATATGAATTATAAGTAGTCCATGAACAATTTTGTTTAGACCTCTAGGTTAATGCTGCAACAAAATTGTAAAGTGGGCATTTATCTTTTTTCATAGTGATATTTTTTTGCCACCCGTGTGGCTAATATGTGAGACCCCTTTTGAGCTTGTGGATCTGTTTAGAGAGCTTCTGGCAGCTGCAACTATTTCTAAAATCTAAAGCTAAAAATAAACAATCCTGACTCAAATGGTGAGAATCGGTATTTGCAAAATCTGAAAATGAACAAGAATCCAAAAGTTGGAAAATACCAGCTTCTCCAAATTCTCATCAGTTAGATCACTCAAACTATCCAGCTACTCAGACTAACTAGCTACTAAAATCTCTAGCTACCAGAAGCTCCCCAACATGCTCTATATAACAGTAGACCAGGGTGACAAATAATTGAACACGCTTCTTAAGTAATACTTTATCCGTCCAAAAATATATAACCTACATATTTTTTGCCGTGTTTAATTTACTTTCTTCTCTTCGTCATATAATATTATAATATAAGATTGTATTTGATACAATATAGTACAACGATTGTCCAGATTTATTATAATATGTTGTATCAAATACGATATTATGTTGTAATATTACGAGAAAAAAGAGTATATAATTGCAATATATATCAACAAATCAATTAACAAGTTTATTTGGTACATAGTTCGGACGGCGCGCATTTAGTCATGGACGTCGCTTTTGTTAGAGTAAAAAAATCCAAAATAATTCTACAAAACTAAACTAAAAATAAAACTAGAACTAAAAAAGTATAATTTTTGTTTATAGAGAATCTAAACAGCTAGCGTTCCATCAACAGGGAAAAATATTACCTCCGGTTCCCTAATTCTTGGTGTTCTAGCTATACATATTGTCACAGAAAGTAATTTTTTTAATACATATTTTCTGTTTCCGCGTATCAAATATGATTATATTGTGTGTGTGTATAGTTAATAAGTTTGTATATATACACATGAATGAACAAGTCCAAACTAATCTCATAATCAAAATGCTAACAATTAGCATTTAAAACCTCTAAATCTGAGTAATTATAAAATCGGCAGGAGCAGCGACTTTACCTTTCATCCCTTGGCAAGTTAAAGAGTGTGTTTGGTCAGACTATAGATTCTAAAAAACTACTATGAATTATAAATTGTGGAAAAATGGAGAAGCCGTTCGGTTGAAATTGCTGTGTATTTTGTGTTCTTTATGTTTCGATAGCTCGCGATATTTAGTTACATTATTAATATGCAATATTGCATGTGAATTATTATAATCATGTAATTTTGTAACGTTTGTACTAAAATTATATATTTTGAATTACACTAAAATGATATATTTTTATTTTATCTTTTCAAATTTTACCTGAACTATTATGTTATAATATAACGGTGGATAATTTCTGGATAAAAATTGAGATCCCAGCTTTAAGTTTATACTTAAAAAAGCTACGACTTTTAAAAAAACTACTTGTCTCCTATACTTAGTTGGTTTAACTTTACGATCAAACGATGGTCAGAAAAACTTATGTGGTGTTTTGTTCATTGGACTAACGTTTAGTTCGTGTTATATCAGATGTTTGGGTATCAATTTTACTGATTAACTTGAATTGATTATAAAAATAATTACAGAATTGGAGGATTATTCCGGAGACAAAATTTTTAAGCCTAATTAATCTATGATTAGCAAATATTTACTAGTAACATCACATTGTCAAATCACGACATAATTAGGCTCATTAGATTCATCTCGTGAATAATACACCGATTATGAATATATTTTATAAATGAACTACATTTAATACTCAAAATAGTAACTAAACATTTGAGGTGATGGGACTAAATTTTAAAGCAAGGACGAACTACCCCTAAGAGGCTGTTCGTTTAATCCCATTGGGGGTGGGGATTAGGGAGAATTGGAGGGAATTTATACTACAATACCCTCAATCTCTTCTAATCCCCTTCAATCCCCTCCTAACCGAACGGGTAAACACGGAGCATAAAATGCACACGTGGCTAAACGGAATTCATGGCGGAGGGAGTGCCACGTGGGACGCGGTAGCCGGCGGATTAGTGGCGTGAACGAGGAGCGGAGAGGGGAGGCGTTAATCAAATCGAAACGAAGCAGCGGAACAGCTGGATCGCCGGGCCGCCGGGCCGCGCTGGCTCGGGCGGCTCGGCGTCGGGGCCCCACCTCTTTGCTCGGTCGTGGAATCTTTATCTGGCTCGTCGGAGCTCGGAGGGAGGGACGCCTTGGTTTTGATTAGCCCCGGCTTACCTCACGTACGTACCATCATATCCTCGTTAGATTATGTTTTTTTAATCGCCGCGATCACTTAGGAAAATCATTTGCCGTCACGGATGGATGCCGAGCTAATGAAGCTCCTGTCACCGCTTTGGATGGCCCCGCCTTGTTCGGTCGATTTGTGGCGGCATTTAGGGTCTGTTTGGTTGCTATGAACTAAAGTTTAGTTCACTATTTTATGTATTTTTTGTCTCTAAACATTTAAACAGGTCGACTAAAATTTGGACCGAAGGCTTTTTTTAAGTCCTTTAGTCCATATGGGATGGACTAAAGGGAACTAAAGTGAGATTTGGACACCTCTGCCCCCTCGTTAAAGTGTGTTGGGAACACCCATGCCTCTCATTGCAAGAGTATAATAGTCTTTATTCAACTATATTTATAGATTTTAGTCCATGGAACCAAACAAGATACGGACTAAATGAACCATACACCACTTTATTCTTATGTGTATTTGTTTCGGCTACTAGAAATTTGAGTTTTTGGTTAGTTTAAGGATATGCTTGTTTCAGTTTTTGGCGGATGCAGCTACTTCTAAATCTAAAGCTGAAATAAATACTCTAAATTCTAGTCTCAGACTGTAAGAATCGGTAGCTACATGATCTGGAAATGAAATAGTATCGAGAAGTTAGAAAACATTAGTTTCTCCAGATTCTTACCAACTAGATATTCAAACTATTCATTTACTCAGACTAGCTAGCTATTGAGAATCTCCATTTGCTAGAAGCTGAAACAAACAAACCCTCAATATTTAACTAGTTGGTCTAAATAGCTAGCTAATTTAAGTATCTAACTAGTGAGAATTTGAAGAACCCGATACTTTTTCAGCCGCTAGATTATGTTCATTTTCGGATTTTGTAGCTACCGATCTTTGTAATCTTGGAGACTAGAATTTGTGCTATTTGTTTCAGTTTCATATTTTAGTAACCGTTATAAACGTCGAAACTGAAACAACCAAACCCTTAATAACTCTCCGGATTCTCGCTTGTCACAATGCTTTTCAGAATCCGGAGCTCCCACTAGGCACTTAATAATGTTTGTCCTAATTGTTGGTTAGTGTGTTAGTGACATTGCTTAATGAGTTGTTAATTACTTGGGTGTGCGAGGACACACAACCAGTGAGTCAAGAACGGTTCTCAATTAATTATCACTGTTTTTTTTTCCTTTAGGGTTTTTTAAATTGGTATAAGGATGAAATGAGTTCTATATATATGCGTTTAATAATCACAAGTGAAAGCAAGCCATGGTGCATGATGTGGTGTGTTTTGCGTGTAATGCTACGCAATCTTGTCATTAGTTGTACTCTTTGTAGAAGTAGTAGTAGCAATAATAGTTTTTATTGTTTGTGGTGGTGATTGAAACCAAGGGTGGAATTCCACAAGCAATTATAAGTTTCTTAATTTGAAAAGTTCTTCTCTTGTGGTTTCTTTTGATGACGTCTGTCTCTCCGTGGTAAGCGTTTATCTTTCCTCGTTTTCTCTCCTCCGTTCCTTGGAAACTCCTCTTCTTTAGTCGTTTTCTTTTTTGGTTGTAGGGTGTTTCTTCGGTTCGGTGGTAGTCGTCTTTAGGTCTTGTGATTCTCGTTTGCTAATGTTGTTATCTATAGGAATGGGGCGGGGCGGCAACAGCAACATATTGTTCGCCCGAGTAATTATTTTTTGATTACTGTTGTCTCTCAAGATAATACTCCTATATTTCATATATATATACACACACGGGAGCGCTATTCTACACCACGTGTGTAGAATAATTATTCTACACCGACTACTTTCAGTAGTTGATTTTCTCAGTAGAATAGCTATTGAGTACTATTTTGTTCTCAGCAGTAGATTTCTCGGTAGAATAACTATTCTACACCTATGGTGTAGGATAGCATTTGTATATTATATATATATATATATATGAAAAGGTTTTGGCAGTTAGAAAATTTTCAAAGTCACCCTGGATGATAATGTGTGAACTATAGCGGGCTAAAATAGCTAAATTGTACATAGACACGAATAACTGTATCTTGCATCAAATAGCTATAGCGGCAGCTATAAACGGAGATTTAAAACCTTGGTATCTGGTGATAATTTAGAGGATTACATAGTTAATCGGTTTTATAATCTGCACATAAAATGTAAACTATTTAGGGCATATTTGTTTCAGCTTCTAGCAGCTAGAGATTCTCAGTGGCTGGCTAGTCTGAGTAGCTGATATTTTTTAGCTTTTGGATTTTAGTTCATTTTTAGATTCTGCAGCTACTGATTCTCACAATCTGAGTCCTGAATCTGAACCGTTTGTTTCTGTATCAGATTCAAGAAGTAGCTGCAGCTGTCAGAAGCTGAAACAAACAAACTCTTAGAAAACTTTAGATACCAAGAGTAATTGCAGCTGCAAGAATCTTTCTTGAATAGGCAGCGTCACATAGGAACTAATGGAAATAAGAAAGAATTGATAATTTGCTACTCTCAAGATGTGCACTTTGATTATAATGTTACTTCTGAGACTAACAGCATGTAGGACCACCTGAGTCAGTCAATGACAATAGGTCTGGATGATAAAAAATGCAAAGTCACTTCTTAAAAGTGATAAATTCTCAAATCTCTCGAGACTAAAATGCAAAGTCACTTCTTGAAAGTGACAAATTCTCAAATCTCTCGCGACTAAAATGCATGCCACGTCGACGATCTTGGAAAATTACACATTTTGTAGTTCATCATTATATTAATCACTTCCTCTCTCTCCATCTTATCTCTTACATTTACTGTCTTCATTTGCTACAAACATTATAAGGTAGAAAATAACTAAGAGTATTAACCAGCACTACAGGTCTCAACCACTAATTTTGTCAGATACATTATAGTTAATCTAACACAAAATTTTTGTCAGATACATTATAGTTAATCTAACACAAACTATCAGACTCCGAGTTTGGAAGCAAGAAACGAACGGATAGGTCATGCCGTTTGGCAATACATCGGAGAGGCTAGCTGTGGCCGAAACGGCAAGAGATTCCAACTTTTCGGGAAGAGCCAAGCGGATACACCTAAACTTAAAAAGGTATCAGAATTTTTAGTGTTAATTTTTATATTTTCTCGTACTTACTCCAGGATTGCAAAATCTCTCCACTACCAGCTCTATCTAAGACATTTCTAACCCTATATATATATATAGGATGATGTCTTAGTTATTTATTATTTTTATCACATAGAAAAAATGTGATATGTCAAATAAATTAATGAAAAAAAGATACTAGAACATGAAAAAATTTAGCGAAGACGAGTATAAATAAGTGCCTAACCTAGCCAATAGCTAAAATATAAAATACTATTGAAATTCTAGACCCTTGCTTTTTTTTTCTCTCCAAATGGAGATCAAACCTTATGAGAAAAGAAATAATCTTTGTGGTTTTGATATGTATATACAGTGATATAAACATGCCGTTCACATTTCAGGCCACAGATTAATTAACAACGTGACGGCAAAACTCATGGCGAGTACAGATCAATTCTGGTCTATTTTACCTAGGGATTGTAACTGGTTTAAAATCGACAGGTTTTATGAAAAACCGTCCGCGAAGTCAACCCACGAAACCTACGTAAACTGAACATGTGAAACCGTGTGTTCAAAATTAAAGCCGAACCAAAATTTGTTGGATACCCAAAATCCGATGGGTAACCCTCGGGTTCAGCTCATACTCTACATGAATTACATTACAATATAAATATAATTAAAAATTCACAACAAACAAGACATTATCACATTATCAAAACACAATTAAAAACACTGAAATCACTCAACATAACAGTTGACAAATCCCAACCGCTCAAGTCTCGACATAACAATTCATAATACAACCACACCAAAATAAACATAATTAATCGGTTAAACCTACGGGTTCAAATCCAAACCCATGTCCGACCCACGAATAAACGGGTACCCGAACCTACGAACCCGCGGACACAAAACTGAACCTAAACTCGTGCCCATCGGATCAGATACCCACGAGTAAACGTCGTCCCTGATTTCACGTAAAATAGATCAGAATTACTGATTGCCAAACAATATATCATTCTATTAATTTTGCAAGGAAAATAAACTAGAGGGCCACTCCAATCGAAACTAGCTTGGTTCTAACTTTGTTGACCACCGACTGTATGGTGGAGATACTGTTGTTTCCAAGGAGACCTGTACACTACGTCAAAACAGTGCTCGACGATCACACCCATTTATAACGGTTCATAAAATAAATCCGTCTAAGAGATTATGATTTAGAAATCAGATGATTAAATATTTGTGATGGATATATAATAACTGCGAAACATCATATATCATATGTGAAGTCATCAATAATACGTGGATGTACTGCCTAAAAACAGGTCATAATAGTTACTAGTGATGGGTATAGTACCCATCACCACCCTTATCGCGTCACTAACGATCTATCATTAGTGACAGTCATACACTCGTGGTGACGGGTATACATCTATACCTGTCACTAAAAGTGACCATTAGTGATGGGTATAGATGTTCACACGTCACTAAAGATCGAATTTTTTCATTCTAGATCTGTTCTATACAGTTTCATTCAGTTTAAATGAGTTGATGATTATATCTAAGGTAGTCATGGAGGGACTCTTTTCGTCGGTTTTGTCATCATTTCGATGTGATTTTCATGTGTGGTCATCATCGGTGAGATCTCTACTTTTACCCATAATAGAGGAGAAGAGATGATGATGATGAAAAACAAGAATAGATCTTAGGTGATTATACAGGGGTTCTTTCCACCATTTTGTCATTATCCCCGATATATTTTCAATGTGGTCATCGTCGGTGAGACCTCTACCTCAAGTCAAAATAGAGGAGGAGAGCTGATGATAAAACAAAAGGAGATGAAGAGGTAATAACAATGGAGGAGATCAAGCGGTAGGATTTGGTGAAGCAATGGTAATAACTGTGTACCCTTTGTTGAAGCAACTCAATACCAATGAGCTCATGGTCGGGTGGAGTATGAAGTAACACCGATGTCGTCGAGCAGAGTTTGTAGTACGCCGGCCACCATCAATAGAGCTTGAGATGAAAATGGTAAAGATCACGTAGAGAGAGGGAGAGAAGTTATAGAATGGTTGAGATTAAAGACTAAAGAGAGAAGACATTGATTTATAATAGTGTGTGTATGTTTTCGGGCTAGTGTTCTTCTGTCCACCTAAATTTTTAAAATTTTTCGTATGCACCGGTCTTTAGTGACGGGTCTAGATATTCACGCGTCACTAAAGGTAGCCTATTAGTGACGGGTCTCAACGTTACCCGTCACTAACGAATAACGATCAGTTTAGAATTTAGCAACTCATTAGTGACGTACATCATTAAGACCCGTCACTAAAAGTATATCAGTGACGCGTATCTTTTGTTCATCACTAAAGCTATATCACTTAAGAACATTTGTGTGGCAGTGATGATAATTATGAATAGTTATATATATATATATATACAAATATTATCCTACACCACGTGTGTAGAATAACTATTCTACTGAGAAATCTACTATTGAAAAAAAGTAGTACTCAATTGCTATTCTACTGAGAAAATCTACTATTGAAAGTAGTATTCCCGTGATCGGCTATTCTACACACGTGGGTGTAGAATAGCGCTCCCACGTGTGTGTATATATATACATATTACTATTGATTCGTACAACCGTCTTAATTTCTTTTGTCGAACTTTCGTAGAGCATCGCATTTCCATTGTCAAAAGAGCATACGTGTCGTGCCGAGGATCGATGAAAAGCTAATGTTCGATTTCGAAAATAATTCTCGCGAGATTTGACACGAGGACAATGTCAACGTCGTAGATAGCCGTACGACGTTGCTTGATTTCATTGCACCGCCCAATGCAATGCAAGCCGTACTTAAAAGAAACATAAACAAGCTTCTGGATCGATGCGGTAGCTCACATATTTGGTGACATTCACTCGTAATGGTTGTCTCAAATAGCTAGTTGATGTGAAGCTAAAAGAAAAAGAAAAATAATAATTTATCTTACCACTAGTATTTGGTCCCACACGTAATACACTCAGTTTCTTGGAATACGCGAAATCTTCTATCTATTAGCTCGTCGCTAGCTATTCTCTTTTTCCCTATATTTTCTATCTATGTAGAAAAAAGAATGAATCTAGCTAGTGAAATAGCTTACCATTGAAAATGCTCTGTGTACTTTCTTTTTTCGATTCTTTCCAGAGACTTTCGAACATTAATTAGTGGTTCGTATGCATTCTATTTTACGCCCGGGCGAAATATCAGGTTCCAGAGTAGATTATAATCAATTAAATTGCATATATATATATATATATTGCCTCTGTTTTGTATTCAGTCTCAAAATATAGCAACTTTTAACTTGGTAAATATATATTAAGAAGATATTAAAAAAATTGTAATATCCTTCTCAAAGTGGGTGGTTGTAGATTTGTAGGTGCTGAAAAGATTGAGTGAAGCAATAAATAATAAGGTTCAAAGATAATTTGATTACTTTAGAGTTAAAAAATAATTTTTTATAAGTATTAAGTTTTTATATTTAAGAAGAAAATTTAAACTCTAAAAAATACTATAATCTAGAACGGAGGAAGTACTCCGTTTCGTAACATTGTAACATATAATTGGATTTGATATTTCATTATACCATGATTAATTCTGTAAAATGTTAAATTTGATTTTAGATTGCAATATTATAGAACTGGGATAAAACATATTACATCGTATGTAGTTATCGGTGCATATATAACCATCTTAGCTTACACCATTGGGCGGTACGGAATCGCGTATATAATTAATGTTTTACATTTAAATATCATGAGCAGTTTGGTTCCTCGAGCAGCCGCCGGCAGTATACAAGATAAATACATGTTTATTTCAGCTTCTAGCAGTTAGAGATTCTCTGATGTTTTCTAGCTTCTGAATTCTAGTTTATTTTCAGATTCTGTAGCTACCGATTCTCAAAATCTAAATCCAGAATTTGGATCGTTTGTTTCCACGTCAAATTCTAGAAATAGCTGTAGGTGGAAAAGCTGAAATAAACAGGGTCATAATTGAGGATCTCGTCACCGTCTTTTCTCTTTAATTTTTGAAGGGTCAACAAGACGATGAAACTTGGCCCGGTTTATCACATGGGCACGCCGATTAATTTGTGTTCGAAAATGAGACATCGTCTCCTCATGAAACGAGTGGTGGACATATACATCTAGAGTTTATTTGGTGCAAGAATCTGGAGCAGCAGTACGTATGGTACATGTATGTTCGTGCGATTAGTGGAAGGTTACAATTAGATATTCAGGTTCCGTTCTGTTTGAAACGGCTAACGTCTAAGACTTTTTTTTAGAGACGATCCAATCCAGCTATAAGAAATTGTGGATTAAAGTTATGGATGAATTAAGAATATTTAATTAAGTAATTTATGTTTCATTTTAGACTAAAAATAAAAATTTAAACTATTTTATATAGTGTAAGAGCATCTCCGATAAATAACTTTAAAGATATTTTCTCCTTAAATTTTAGAGATTATAATTAAAAAATTAACTCTACCAAATATTGTAAAAGACTCTTAAAAATAAAAAATAAGGTGTTTCATAAATCTTTCTCTATACTCCTTACTTATAGGCTCCTTACTTATAAGGAGCGACTTTCGTTCCTTATCTACTATGATCATACTTATCGGTTATACGAGAAATACAAATAAAAAAAATCGAGATATTTAATCATCGATGATACAAGAGTAAAATACAGAAAATATGATATTGAGAATCTATTGAAAAGTAATAATATTTTTATATTAAATTTTATTAGAGAGAGTCCCTATATAATATTTTAGAGAAAAAATAATAATATCAACTGCCTTAAATATCAACTCTCTTGAAGATACTGTAAACTTAAGGTCTATTTGTTTCAACTTTACTTTAAGAATCTGATGCAGAAACAAATAGTCCAGATTCTGAAGTCAATTGTGAAAATCAGTAGCGGCAGAATCTAAAAAATGAACTAAAATCTAGAAACTAAAAAACACCAGTTACTCAGACTAGCTAGCTACTAAAAATCTCTAGCTGCTAAAAACCGAAACAAACATACCCTTAGATTCAATATAAATCTCAGAGTTAAAATTGTACCAAAGATTCCTCAATATATTATCCTGAATGGAACCATAGGCCCCTTATGAATTGCACAGTTATCATGTCACCAAAGACGTCGGCTGTCTGTCACCATTGGATGCATATCCAACGAAACCTAAAATTAACGCTAATATTATGCGTGCATTTACGAACACCTTATACTATAGACAACCGTGAAATCCGATCCGGAGGCGTTCGTTAATTGATAAGGATTAATACATTAATTAATTATATATTATAAAGTTAGCAAATCGCTTAAATTGATAAGAATTAACGCATTGGTTAAGCATATACTACATATTATAAAGTAATCAAACAGTTTAAAAATTATATAAACAATAGTGACGAACAAAGTTTCTAAAGAAATCATACTTTACTGTTTCGTAAAATAATCTGGTGACAATCCATGTCCATTGGCGAAAATACTACATATGAAATAGACAAAAAAATGCAATCTTTATAGCTGCCTGCCATGACTTAACCCGTTTTAGGACATTAAAGTACCTGATAATTAGCTGTTACCAAACGAACCCTCTGCGAATACTTTGGAGGGTTACCATCCTTCAGAGGACGGATTCCAGTAACCTGAAAGATATCCAGAAGTAACATTACCACAAATGACACTGAGTGGTAAATCAAACATAGAAGTTGAGTCTGTCAACAAATATGGGGAAACCAACCTTCAAATCACTGAATGTACTTGATGCCGAAAATCCAATGGATATAGGGAAAAATGTTGATGGATCGGCTGGGGGGACAACGAATTCCATGGAGCCACTGCAAACAGGGGGGAGGGGGGCAAGAGTTAGCAACACATGACGAAAAATAGAAAAACATAACTACAACACCATATATTTCGCACACCTCCGGTTCGACTGATCGATAAGAATAATGGACCATTCCAACACAGAATTTCTTGAGTCGTACCTGTATGCACAATGAGGAGTTAAATGAAACAAGGCGTTAGAAGCAACAATCAACCTTCACTGTGATGTCTACCTTATTGCCATTAAGGAAATATTCTACCTAAAAAAAATCTCTCGACGACCAGTTCTGATAACTAATTCGGAATAAATCCCCACAGATCCAAAAGATACCCCTCTTATGCTTACAGATTAACAGTTTGAATGCTGATATGCATGTGTCAAGAACAAAGGCTAGTACGATAGTAAGGAGACAGTTGTCACCTAACAATTGTTGGACGATTGTTTTAGTAAATATAACAGGAAATTAATCTAAAGAGGAGTTTGAAACATTACTTCCACTCTCCATCGATCTGTCTAACACTTGGAGCGTTCCGGAGAGCAGGCAGTGGTATAGATATGACAACATTGTGCAGGTCAAACATCTCAGCAGCCTCATATTCGATGTTGACATAGGTTTCACTTCCAGATACTGATGGCCAGCAATTGACTGCGCAAAGTAAAAGCATGTTACTAAAAGTAGAAAGCAACCATGCAAAGCAAAAGAGAGTATTTGGATTACAAATTAGTAGATAGAAGATAATAAAATGATTGTGCACCTGATAGAGGTAACGACGACTCATCCATCCCCTGAATTCTCCATTTAACCAGAGGAGTTTCATTTTGACCACTTGGGAATGGCCTGTTTGGATCTTTTGCCCCCACAACTTGTTGACTGTTAAACAAATCTTTGTTTATATTGGGGTGTGTCTTGAAGCTGAGTCCAGGTACATCTTGGTTTTCGATCTATAACACACCACATATGGAATAGTCAACTCCAACCAATCATAGAAAAAACAATGTTGCTCATCAGCAATGCAAACATGGGACAAGAATCATAGATGAAAGCAAATGCAATAACATAAACATGACAAGAGAAGCAGAAAGCAAATGTACATGAATTATCTTAGCAGGACGGTGAGCCAATATAGATGATTTCTATTTACTTAGTACTTAGTACAATATCTCATATAGGTCCACATAAAAAAGAAAATAGAAATTGTTAAGTTGCTTTCCTATGTTTGCTTGTTGAAAATTTCTATAGAAAAAATGAATTCAAGAAGAATGCAAGAGGTTCGGAAAGAATGTTACCTGCAACTGGATAAACCCATCTGCATCATTAAGGACCTGAAGAGCAAGGGTTCCTTGCACGTCAAAGTTATTAACACCTCCATCTCTTTTAACTACAACATTGAGTTTTTCTTCAATAGTCACTGTGATAGGATCACTTGGTGGAAGAGGAGACACCCTTGACTGAACTGAACTTGGTTGTACATCCTCCAGAATGACTTCTCCTTCAGCTTTCAAAGATTCTAGGAATTGATTTGTCTTCTGTGTTTTGCTTAGTTTCATACCAAGACCTTTACTAGGAGCAGTAGCAGCTGCAGATGGACGACCTTCAGAAAAATTGCTAGCAGTTAGAATAAAACATAAGTAATACAGTATAGCTAACTGAACTGTCACAAACTGTTTTACTAATTGAGTCCTGAAAGATCTGAATATTAAGCACTGTAAGAAGAAAAGCCTAGCCTACACAGTAAATTTGTCCTTAATGCTGAAATATAGTATATGTCAAGAAAAATGCAGTATATTTATGTTACCTCCTTTGGGCTTGCTCGAAAATGAATCCATATCTGTGCTCAGTCCACCTAATCCAGAACCACTTCCAAATCCAGTACCAGTAATGCTCATATCATTGAATGCTTTTTCAATTACCCGCGGACCAGATATTGATGAGTATCCTCCTTTGTCAAGTTTGCCCCTTTCCATCTGAATGAATACCAACCACAAAAAATTACATTGCTTAGGCATTAACAAATAATGGCAACACAAATGTAATTTAAGACACTAAAGTTTGCAGTAACTGATATCAACTGTAAACGAACTAATGACAAGCTGACAGAGAAATAACACATAACCATAAGGTCTAACTACAAATAACGATGTAATATAATTTTTCCTAGTGGTCAAGGTCCAGTAATTAACTGTCATTTATTTCCCCTAGGCAGAATATATATTTTTATATGAAGAAAGGTGTAGAGCAGACCCTCATCTTATCAAGCTCACTAGCTTTCTTCTTCATCACATCCTTTGTTTCATTGATTTTGCTTTGCATCATCAGCTTGTGCACCTTCTCTTCATGGCTCTCCATCTCGCAATATTGTTTGACTTGTTGTACTGTTACATTTTCCTTGTTTCCAAGAGAGATGGCCTCATCAAAGGCAAATATAAGCTTAAATGCTGTTTTACAAACACCATCCTCATCAAGAGAGGGGGAGTATTCAGGCACCTATACAAATGTTAAGGAGAAAGAAAACAAATGCAGCATAGTAGCATGTAAAATGGTCGACGGACTCAAACATGAGAGGTACATATTTGTAGAGCTTGCAAGCATGTTTCCATCACGATGCATATTATTAATGTAGTACTTTTCTTCTCTCTTTTTTGTCCTCTAGGTAGTATAAAATAACAAACTCAACTAGAACGAAACATTATCACCTTCATTTACTCCATTTAACAAGCATTAATAACTTTATCTGATATTTAATCACTATGAAAACAATGCATGTAAGCATGTTTAAGTTAAAAAGTTCTCTTCTGTTTATCTATTTCATAAAATAAGCTTATAATAGTTACTTAAGCCTCAAAAACTGGAACGATAAATGTAAGAAAATAGGATACGAGCTTGGAGAGCAGCCTCAAGGTGTCCAGATCTTCCAGAATATTGCTCTGCTTGTTTGTGATAAGTAGCAAATACAGGCCTTCTATTGGCTGATAAACATAACGAACATTTTCGGTCTCAACATAAGTGTGCTGCTTCCCAGTTCCAACCAGTTTGGGGAAAGCTGCAAGTAATCCTTCAATCCTTATGCGAGACATGTCGACAAACTGTCTTGAAACAAGGGCTGCAATTGAAAAGCACAAAAAAGAAGCAACATTCAGCCTAATAACTATACTTTCTAGAAAGATGAACCAACAACTTGGCGAGTGAGAGGCACAGTGGCTCACTACATGCGATTTTACAGATTATAGAAGTTAAGAATCTAATGAGCAAACAATACAATGACAGCAAGTTTAGTATTTACTCTGATAAGCACAGGGTAACTGTTAGAAGCTTATTCCAAATACAACATGATTTATTTTTGTCTACGTTAGAAGAATATATGGAAAAACTTCTTATATCAAGAATAATACAATATCTGAATAACTAGAGTTTTCAAGCCATCTTACCTTTTCCAGACTTTGAAATGATGGAAGCAGCAAGAACCACCTGGGAATACAGAAAAACAACAAGCCCTTGTAAACAAATCAACTAACTTATAGCAGCAGAGGATAATCAGCAAACGTACCATTTTGGAAGGCTTTGTTGGTCCCTAGAATTACGTACAAAATGGGTTCAGAAATTATGCACCTGCCTGGGGAAAACATGAGAGATTCAGTCAGAACATAAAAGAGATTGTGGTGATGCTGCGCGCTGCATCCACCGCCCTGTACGACTCATCACTTAGGAAGATCTAGATCTACGTAAATATCATAATGAACCGAAATTCCCTTGAACAGATCGCACCTCCTCCGTACCAACAAGGTTAAGGCGAAGAGAAAAGGCTCCCAGATCTAGACGAGGAGCTACGGTGAAGGCAAAAGAGAAAATGCGTGGGTAATACAAGACGAGAAAGAGGATGTGCGTACGGATGCTTATCGGTGACGGTGAGGATGCACGGCAGGAAGCCGGAGCAGCTGCTCGCGGGATGGAGATCCCCCGCTGCTCGGCGTGCTCGGCGCAGTCGGCGGGCGATCTCGCGAGGAGACAGGCCGGGCCGACGGCCGGAGTCGAGGCAGTGGGGACCGGTAGATCCGCTAGAGCAAGGAGTCGGAGATTCCGAGGCCAGTTACGCTGGGCTGTCGGCGGTTTGCCGGCGGCGCGGCGGGATCGGGAGTCGAGCGGCTGCTTCGCGGCTACGGCTACGGCTATATGCGCCCAAGCGATCCGTCGACACGAAAAAAAGCGGAAATTTGAGAATTTGATACTAAAAAGTTTTATTATTTTTCTATACGATAAGTAGAATTATCTAAAAGCATGTTTGTTTCAGTTTCTAGTAACTAGAGATTCTCAGTAGCTAGCTAGTCTGAGTAGTTGATGTTTACTAGTTTTTGGATTCTAATTCATTTCTAGATTTTACAGCTACTGATTTTCACAATCTGAATTCAAAATTTAGACAATTTGTTTCTGCATCAGATTCTAAAAATAATTGCAGCTGTAACTGAAATAAATGGGCCATAAATCTACGATAGTGGGAATAATCGAAGCCGGAGCAAATCATCAAGGGTTAATTGTTTTCATGTCATTGTTATTTTCCAATTCGTCAGAAATACCAATTGATTGTACCTGGTTTCATCCCATCATCCTGCATTGTCAGCTTAGTGTTTGGTTTGGTGTACGATGAGGAATGGAACGGGATGGTTCGGAACCATCTCGTTCACCAAAAAAATCAGTATCACACGGTTCAGCATCTACAGGGAGGGAACGGTTCGGTTTCACTTGATTCCACTCATCCCTCGAACCAAACAACAATATCACCTCATATGCAGAAATCATTCCATTCCGTTCCTACTCGTATAGGGAACCAAACACTACCTCAATCTCACTGACAATGCTGAACGAAGAGCAAACACTATCTCAATCTCACTGACAATGCTGAACGAAGAGCACGTTGATATTGTGCATGTTTGTTTCAGTAAGATACAATTAATTACCCTTAGAATACGCCTTGAAGTCTTTTAAATTGGGTGCTTGGATGTGGTAGCATCAGAGTGATGGACTACTCCAAGGCGATCTTTAGAACAGAAAACTACATTTTTGTTCAAGTTTTTTTTAAAAAAAGACCTCAGATAAACTGGGGCGAATTTCATCATGAAAATGGAAGATATCACATTAACCATGACGTCATAACGATGCATGTGAGAAGCAAGTCCTACTCTGCATTTTGAACATTGGCATCAGCTTATAAAGAGAGAGGACATTAGCAACTACATATAGACATCTACATTACTGTTCTTGATCATAAAACATAGAATAATCTTCAGTCTCTTCTATTTGCTATCTGGCTGAAACTCAGCTGGCCTCATATTAATGCTCACTGTGAGTGCTACCAACTGCAAAGTGTAGAGTGAGACTGAGTTAGTGTCAAGCCCATATGCAAGCTCCACACCATGAAAGATCTGTACAGAATAGCATTCATGTTCATATATACCACTGCAAATCCAGCACAAGCAAGGCTGAAACCTTTGAAGTTGAAAGGTGCATCAGTTTCAGACAGGAACCAAGCTGTCAGGCCAATTGCAGAAAGTTATGCCATTTCAAATCTTTGCCTAAGTTGCATTGCATTGAATTGGATGCAAAACATAAAGGAAAACTAGTTTCTTTCCAGAATTCACTGATAAATATTACTGAATAAGGGTGTACCGGTGAGAGGGGTGAAAACTACAGGTGATATCACGCTTGCAGTTGAGCTTATTCCAGTGAGGCACCCTTGAGCCATTCCCTTTGTTTTTAGTGTTGCAAAAATTCCATGATTCAAAGAGAGTGGTGGTCAGCTTCAGCTAGCTCATGATGCATTTCTGTAGATTTTACACGAGCTGTAATTGAAGATGTGATCTAGAGATTATTCCAACCTGCTCAAAAGGCCCTGCTCCTTTGGACACAATGCTCCTTATCTGTTACAAACAGAATCAGTAAATATTAAGCATGTAATTAACAAACCAAAAGGTGAAGCAAAACATACTAAAAGATAGGCACTGTATATGGATTTTTTAAAAAGAACATTTCAAATTTGTATGGCGATTTTGAAAAAATACAGAAGTAAGGTACCGGCCGGCACTTTGCCGAAGTGCCGACTGGAGCTGACGTGACAGAATCTGATAGGGGGGCAGCATCCAGTCGGTACTTGAAGTGCCGACTGGAGCTGACGTGGCACCAATCGGCACTTCAAGCACCGACTGATAACTATTTTTGCAATTCTTCAAAATCGTCATACAAATTTGAAGTTTTATTTTAAAAAATATTATTTCAGAAAAAAAAAATCATGGATATGTACTACTTACACAAGGGTTGACCAAAATGCTCACAATCACAAAGCTTGCAACAAGATAAGGAACCTTCAAGAACAGCACACATGCATGACATTAGCTTAGCTCAAACTTAAACCTCAGAAAAGCTCAGGACACACAAAAAAAGTTATCAGTTGCATACATACCCATGGTGACCATGCAATGCTGTATAAGAACCCCTGCAGCATGTACAAAAGATGA
Source organism: Zizania palustris (assembly GCA_019279435.1). Lineage (NCBI taxonomy): Eukaryota > Viridiplantae > Streptophyta > Magnoliopsida > Poales > Poaceae > Zizania > Zizania palustris. The sequence goes on from JAAALK010000284.1 coordinate 4,550,875, forward strand.
AACCGAATTGTTCTTGCACAGAATTAACAAGAGCAACTTAACAGGAGTGTTCAAGCAAGTAACAATGCCATCCAGTTCTCACATTCATGCTGCTCCCCAAGAGGGATATTGTCAGTAGCTTCTGCTCACCCAGCTTCGGTGCAAGGACAGGCATCACAACTAGCTGCGCCACAGATCAAAACTGCTTTGCAACAATGGCCGTACCACCAAAAGCATTGCAGAGATTACTGTGAAAATAAAGGCGCATGCACCTGTGAGAGGCTTCCAGCAATGCCAATAACAAGCAGCAAATCGGCATACTGGTTCTTGGTATAGTGGAATTGCGCCTTGAGAAAATACTGCATTTGTAGAAGACATAAACTACAGCAACAGCAAGTTGTGACAATGTGAAACATGAAGAATTTTTTTAAAAAATAATATTTTTTTTAAAAAAAATTCAAATCTGTATGACGATTTTGAAGAATTACAGAAGTAGGTGCCGATCGGCGGTCGGTACTTGAAGTGTCGTCTGGTGCCACGTCAGCTCCAGTTGGCACTTAAGTACCGATCGGCACCTACTTCTGTAATTCTTCAAAATCGCCGTACAGATTTGATTTTTTTAAAAAAATATTATTTCGGAAAAAAATTCAAACGTGAATGTATATATGTTTTGGACACCATCTTGTTTTTTTGTTCCTACTGGAGGAGAAAGAAAGAGAGTACCAATAGTGCAGTTTGCAGGCCTGTCTCACCGAGGCTGTAGAAAAATGTCACGAGTGCTGCTCTCGAGAACGTTGAGCTGAAAGTTTTTCACAGGTATTCAGTATTAGTAGGTAATCTTCAGATTATATATATACATATCATTATGGATTTAGGTCGTTGTTGGATTGAAACCAACTCGAAGGATAATAGGAAGCTGGTATCTCGTGCAGAGCTAATAAATCATAGGTTTGGATTAGTAGCTCGGCTATTGTGAAGCACAGCTCACTCCCTGCATCAGTTCTTTTATTTCTTGATGCATATGTTGAGTTCAAACTTTAAATTTTATAGGATGGCACATGCATGCATGATGTATTGGCCGAGTTTCAAATTGAAATTATATAGGATGGTGTGTGTGTATATATATGCATGATGTATGGCTGAGTTTAAACTTGAAATTCTATATAATTAATGATATATGCATAATATTTATCCATGGTGTCTGTGTGGTGCATACTTATCGCAAAATTATGTATAATGATATATACATAACGTAATTTTAGTGTTAATTTTGTTATTCTTTGCTAAGATACTGATATATATATATATATTAAAATTAATATTAAAAATTATGATACTCGTGTGTCATGACTGCGGCGATAGGTCCTTGTTGAGTCGTGTAACACCCTGATTTTTTAAAATTAAATAAATTGAGAAATAAAAAATTTAAATAAAGAAATTGAGTTTGAATAATAAAATGAATGGAATGATAAAAAATTAAAAATCTTAAGAAATAAATCAAGTTTTGAGTTGGAATTTTTTAAAAAAATCTCCAAATCAAAATAATATTTTAGAAAATTTTCTGGATTTTTAGGACCATTGCAACTAACATAGCAATTACAAATGAAATTTCAGGAATAATACTCCTCAGTAAAATTTTTCTATGTACATATTTTTTTGTCATAATTTATGCATGTCGATCACCTGCTTGTGAGAAGGGCGGCTGCCTCCGACGGCGAGAGCGCTTTCCGAAGAGGCGGAAGCACCGGCGACGCCGCGCTGTCGTCGCTGCTATTGCTGCAGGAAGGAAGGCAGCTGAGAGGGTGGGAGGGGGAGGTCTCCTGGCTCTCGTCGTCGCCGTCGTCGCTGGCGCGCAGCAGCTAGCGACGACGACGACGACGCTCCCCCATCCGTCTCCTGGACGAAGGCCCTCATGTACACCGTCGCCGTCGCCGCCGCCACGGAGGACACCTGGAGCATATGCAGCACGATCGAACGTGTCAGGTATGCACGCGCGCGGTACATACGGTTGTGCGTGTATCGCTAGCTATATACCTGAAACGTAGAAGGAACGGTGAGGAAGCGTGCTGCGACGGTGCCGGCGACGAGACCGGCGGTGCAAACGCCGGAGAACACGCCGAAAGCCGCCGCCCGCCGTGCCTGGGGCACCTTGTCTGCCTGCAGATCGATCGAGAGCAATAAGCTAGTAGGTTCAGCTCAGTCATCACTCATCATCAGCAACGTGCATGCATGCATGCACGCGCGTACGACCGGAGCTAGCTGATGAATCCAGCCGTGAACCTGAAGGAGGTGCATGCATATATGACAGATACCATACGAGACACACGAGCATATATATCTATGTGTTACTACCACGTAGGCGAGACAGAGGCATTGCACGCTGCCCTCGGCGACCATGCCTGCCACCATCTTGGTGATGTAGTAGGCGTAGAAGAACACCTTTGTCCTGTTCCACGCCAGAATAACTTCTCCGGCAGGACACAAGCATGGAGCAGAGAAAACAAAAGTTACAATTTGTTTTGTATCTTATACTGTTAATTACGGTTAAAAAGAGAAGAAAACTGAGCCATTGATCATCTTTATCCAATGACTCATATTATATAGTATTTACTACTACATGTCTGCTGAAAAAAGGGTATCTCTACTTCGGGTGTAAGGTGAAAGGGCATTATTCTAGTAAATTCACATAAAAAAGTGCACATAAACCAGCTAGGAAGGTGGAGCACGTGGCCTTGGGGCGGTGGCTCGGTCTAGGGTTTAGTGCGATGGGGCCGAACTGTAAAGCGACGGTGGCGTGACTTGTGGTGGCACGCCTGGGCAGCGACAGCGGGGCGGTGGGATACAGTGGGGCGGCACGTCCCAACGACGCTAGCTGGAGCGGAGCGGTGGCGACACGGCTTGTGGCGGTGTGCCTAGAAGTGGAGCGGTCGCCAGCGGCGGGGCAGCGGTGTAGCAGCAGGGCGCGCGATGCGACAACGAGATACAGTGGGGCGGTGTAGTCTGACGGCGTCGACGGGAACGACATGGCCCAGCGGCGGGTGGCAGGCGGTGCAGCGCCGGTGGTAGGGCGGCGGGGCAATCTGCGAGCTCCTTATTTTTTTCATTTTTTTTCTAATTATACCCCCAAATCAAATTAATGTCCCGTTACCTTATATCTAGTCGTACTTTCTAGTTTCTACTTTCTAAAGGATAATAAAACTCTTTTTAAAAGGTCATTTATATACCTCCTTAAAGTATATATATATATATATTGTGTGATAATCATAGAACGTTAAATTCTTTTTTCCGGTTATTAAGAAGTACCAGATGGAAGAATTGAAGCCGCTGAAGGAAGCATGAGCAACGTCTTGCGGCCGTATCTGTCCGACAGGTTGCCCACAACTGGAGTCGCCACAAGAGACCCTATCCCGCTTATCTGCAACCAAAGGCCATGTACAAAAACTGATTATATATATGTGTGTACATGTAGACGTAGATGTAGAGGTAGAGGTAGAGGTAGAGTAGCGTTTGCAAAACTGGTCGAACAATAGTTTTTAGGGGCCGAGACTAAAACTAGTGACTAAATTTTAGTTACCTTGTATCCAGTGACTAAAGTAGGGGTTAAACGCTTTATTGCCATGTAGAATGACTCAAATGCTTCCTATTTATTACTCTTTGGTTTTCATGCATGCACACATGGTGAGGGTAGGGGTGGGAAAAAAGGGGCATTTTAGCTCCTCCTTGATGGCTAATGGAGCTAAAACATTTTAACTCGTTTTAACTCGTGGTGTTTGGTTCTTTAGCCTCTAAGGTGACTAAATTTTAGTCACTTTACATTAGTCTCTTGGATCTAAACAGACCCTTAGACTAGTTACATGATAGCGGATCCATTTTTACTCTCGCTTTCCAAGTTAGATATAATACCTCTTTGCTTGAATTGAAAGGTATTTTTATGTGTGATTTGTGCATGGGCTGTGAGGTGGTAGTATGGCCGGTTGGGAGCCGGCGGTTTTACGTGTGCCACTACCGGAAACCCTCCCTTTGCCGAGTGCACAAATCTTTGCCGAGTGCATTCTCTCGGGCACTCGGCAAACTGTAGTTTGCCGAGTGCCCGAGAGAATGCACTCGGCAAAGATTTGTGCACTCGGCAAAGGGAGGTTTTGCCGAGTGCCATTCCTTAGGCACTCGGCAAACATACTGAAAATCCCCCGCCAAACTTTTTTGCTGGCGCCGTGACGACGGCACGGGTGAAAAGTTGGGTTTGCCGAGTGCCACTAACGGACACTCGACAAACCCTAGCCTTTGCCGAGTGCCACAAGAAAAACACTCGGCAAAGATGTTTTGAAGTCTATATTTCATGTGAAAACACATTTTGAGTCCATATCACATTTCAAAAATGTTTTGAACCTGAATTTTTTTTTACAGTCATAATTCAACATCTTTTAATCCTTGGTAAATTTTCATACTTTTATGAGTGGGTTTGGTATTTTTAATAAAATATTTGTATTTCTAGGATTTACTTCCAAGTGGGTCAAATTTGAAATGCATGTACATGAAATAATGACTCAAAAATTATGGAAAAATCATATTTGTGTTCATGATTACATTTGTAATCTTTTACAACTAAATATAACTAAATATTTAAAATCTAATTTACGACACTCGACCGGCAATATGCACGTTAATGGTTTTGTAATTATAGAAAATGTAATTGATGCCTAAAAAATATGACACTTGACATGGTATCATTATATCATACATATATGATATGGTAAAAATTTCATAATGTTTCGACAAAGTTTTCAAGTATGACCTTTAGAAATTGGACAACCTTCGAGAAGGTTTAGGAGTTTAGGGATGAAATGAGTTAGGTTTAGAAGCAAATCGATATTCAAATATTTGTTTGAACTTAAAACTTTTTGTACTACTAAAACTCAATATATCTTATACCATGTCAAAAATTGGCATTTTTTTGAGTTAGTTTGCTATTTTTGGTTAAAAAAGTTGTTTATAGGATTTTAAGTAAAAACTCACAAAATTAAACTATAAGTGACTTATATTTGTCTATTTGAACCTAGAAATTTTCTAGGATGAAATATTAGTGTATATTATATAATTACAAATTATGGGATTTTTTACTGTCTTTATTCTATTTAATTATTTTTTTAAAAAACAGTATAAAAAATCTTTGCCGAGTGCAAATGGGAATGGCACTCGGCAAACAAAAAAAAAATCATTTTTGCCGAGTGCCATAGCTAAATACACTCGGCAAAGTGTGCTGATTCCATTATTTCATGTGAAAACATATTTTCACTCTATATCACATTTAAAACATGTTTTGAACTTCAATTTTTTTTTACAGTCATAATTAAACATCTGTTAATCCATGGAAAATTTTCATACTTTTATGAGTGGGATTGCTATTTTTAATAAATTAATCCTATTTGTAGGATTTACTTCCAAGTGGGTCAAATTACAACTGCATGTACATGAAATAATGACTCAAAAATTGTAGAAAAATCATATTTATGTTCATGATTCTATTTTTAATCTTTTACAACTAAATATATCTAAAAATTGAAAATATAATTTACGACGCTCGGGCGGCAACATGGAGCTTAATGTTTTTTAATTCTATAAAATTAAATTAATGCCTAAAAAATATGAAAGTTGACATGGTGTCATTGTATCATACATATATACTGTGATAAAAATTTCATAATGTTTCGACAAAGTTTTCATGTACGACGTTTGCAAACTAGAGAATCGAGGAGAAGGTAAATGTGTTTATGGATGGAATGAGCTAGGTTTAGAAACAAATCGATATTCAAATCTTTGTTTGCCATTAAAACTTTTTATACTAATAAATCCCATTGTATCTTATATCATGTCCAAATTTGTGATTTTTTAGTACTAGCTTAGTATTTTTAGTTAATTGAACTTCCTTATAGAATTTAATTAAAAGATCACAAATTTGAACTACAAGTACATTAAATTTGTTTATTTGAAGTAAGAAATTTTTTAGGAGTAAAAATAACTGTGTATTACATAATGCCAAATTATGGGATTTTTTATTGTTTTATTTCTATTTTAGTTTTTTTTAAAAAAAAAATAAAAAAATCTTTGCCGAGTGCAATTATCCCTTGCACTCGGCAAAGAAAAGGTTTTTTTTTAAATAATATTTGCCGAGTGCCTCACTAATGGCACTCGGCAAAGGTTTTTTAAATAAAAAAAAATGTTTGCCGAGTGCCACCCAATTTGGGCACTCGGCAAACGTCGTTGCCTTCTAAATAAGGCCCGCCCGCAGATCTGGGCGCAGCGCCCAGATCTGCTCCCCCGCGCGCCCGCAGCCCTGCCCCCCGCCCCCGCCGCCGCTCCCCCGCCGCCGGCAGCCCGCGCGCCTGCTCCCCCCCGCGCGCGTGCTCCCCCGCCGCCGGCAGCCCGCGCGCGTGCTCCCCCGCGCGCGTGCTCCCCCGCCGCCGGCCGCCGCTCCCCCGCGCCCCGCCGCCGGCCAGGCCGGCGCCCCCGCAGCCGGCCGCCCCCCCCAGCCCCCGTCGCCGGCAAGCCGCCCCTCCCCGCCGGCCGGCGCCGCCTAGCCTCCTCCCCCGGCCTCGTCCTCCCCCCGGCGCCCCCGGCACCACCGGCTCCTCCTCCTCCGGCCGCCGGCCCCCTCACTCCGGCCGCCGGTCCCGCCGTCTCCTCCGCCCCCAACAACCCCTACTTCCTTCGGTATTTTTGACACTTAAAATTTAGGGTTTTAAATTTTTGTTTGAAATTAGTTTAAATTTTGTGGTGATGCTATAGTATATCAAATGTTAGTTTATTCATTTGTTGAAATTTCATATATATATGTGTGTGTGTGCCTATATATATATACATGTTAGTTTATACATGTTAGTTGAAATTAATGATATATTTAATGTAATGTTTAATCACATATGTAATCACATGTTTAATGCCATGAATATACCATGTTGTTGTAATATACATGTTTTAGAAATTTTAATATAATCGTTGTAATAGTTTTTATGTTTTAATGATTATGTTGATTAATATTTTTTGTATGTGGATGCCGGCCATCGTGCCGTGATATATATATACATGTGTGTATGTGGATGTCGGCCATCGCGTCGTGATATGTGTATGTGGGTGACGACCATTATGTCGTCCTATTTTAATTTTTCTTGTTATTGTCGCGTAACCTAGGCGTCTCCCGTTCGGAAGAGTTACGGTTTGGAATATGCATGTCTTTGCATATTTGTGGCCGTAACTGTTTCGAATTGTCCACGTTTGGACAGCCGGAAGATGCGTAGATTGAGCTCGTTTTCATGCCCCGTTCCGATTCGACTCATGGTTTCGGCAGCACCTCCTCGTTGTTCTCCGAACGCACATCCTCTTGGCATGTTGCCCAGACGTGCGTTTGGAGAGCAGCGGGGAGGTGCTGCCGAAATTTTGGGTTGGATCGGAACGGAGTGTGAAAACGAGCTCAATCTACGCATTTTCTGGTGGGATTAGGACCTATCTTACCTATCTAACCCCTAAACACGGGTGTTGTTTCCTAGTTAAGTTCAAGATGGATCAACGTGAGTGGATGTACACGGGTCGCCCTAGTCAGGCCGAGGTGACCATGGATTGGATCAAGAACACTGAAGTATTCTTAGAGACGGCGTTTGGTAGACGGAATGTACGTGACAAGACCTGGTGTCCATGTAGTCGGTGCGAGAATAAGCGTCGACAAACAAAGGATGCTATGGGTAAACACCTATGCAAATATGGGTTCATGCCAAATTATACCCGATGGACGTATCATGGTGAGTCCCAACGTCCTAGAGAGGAGGTGTTGCGACATCGCATGGATGATGATGAGGGAGGGGTTGGATTTATGCTAGATGACTTTGAAGATGCGCACTTCGACGAAGCACGTGAAGAGGAAGTGCCGGAGCCAACGGCAAAAGCGTTTTATGACATGTTGTCCGCGTCAAAGCAACCTCTTCACGGTCACACTAAGGTTTCTCAACTGGATGCCATCGCACGGCTATTGGCCATCAAGTCGCAGTTTAGCTTGAGTCGAGAATGCTTCGATGTTATGCTGACGGTTGTTGGTAGCCTTCTTCCAGAAGGTCACAATCTTCCGAAGAGCATGTACGAGTCTAAGAAAGTTCTCCGTGCACTTAAGATGCCTTATGAGCAAATACATGCTTGTCCCAACGGATGCATTTTATTCAGAAAACAATACGCAGACGCAACCTGCTGCGTGAAATGCAAATCCTCTAGGTATCTGGAGGTAGACTCCGATGATGGTGTGAAGAAACAACTCTCAATTCCCGTGAAGATCCTTCGGTACCTTCCCTTTGTACCGAGGATCCAACGGTTGTACATGACCGAGGAATGTTCTAAACAGATGACATGGCATAAAAATGGGATTCGTTACAACCCAGACAAGCTAGGTCATCCATCAGATGGAGAAGCGTGGAAAAAATTGATCAGCTCCATCCCGAGAAAGCTTTAGAGCCACGTAATGTACGAATTGCTATAGCAACAGATGGGTTCAATCCATATGGTATGACGGCTGCCGCATACAGTTGTTGGCCAATGTTTGTTATTCCCCTCAACCTTCCTCCCGGCGTCATCTTTCAACGACAGAATATTTTCTTGTCCTTGATAATTCCAGGGCCTGAATACCCGGGGAAAAATATGAGTGTGTATATGGAGCCTTTGATGGATGATTTGGTCCATGCGTGGGAAGACGGTGTGTTGACATATGATCGATGTACAAAGACAAACTTCAGAATGCATGTCTGGTATATGTACTCTCTACATGACCTACCGGCATATTCGATATTTTGCGGCTGGTGCGTGCATGGGAAGTTCGCATGCCCGATTTGTCGGTCGACTCTAAAGTTCATTTGGCTAGCTAAGGGTGGAAAATATTCCTCGTTTGACAAGCACCGACAATTCCTTCCTCGGAACCATCCATTCAGGAAGGATAAGAGGAATTTTACAAAAGATGTGTCTGTTAAAGGCTCAGCACCAATTAAAATGACCGGAGCCGATGTTCGTGCTCAATTAGAGTCTTTGCAAATTAATACACAAGGAGCTGGTTTTATCGGATATGGTGAGCATCATGCATGGACTCACAAGCCATGTTTATGGAATCTTCCTTATTTCGATGATCTTCTCCTTCCGCACAACATTGATGTGATGCACACTGAGAAAAATGTTGCCGAGGCCATTTTCGGCACAATCATGGATATTCCTGAGAAGACGAAAGACAATGTCAAGGCCCGACTGGATCAAGCGGCTATATGCAACAGACCTAAGCTCGACATGATACCTCCTAGAAGCGGGAAATCCTGGACGAAGCCAAAGTCTGATTTTGTTCTAACAAGGGGACAAAGGAGGGAAGTACTTGAGTGGTTTCGAACATTAATGTTTCCTGATGGCTATGCAGCTAATCTGAAGAGGGGAGTTAATCTAGCTACTCTGCGAATAAACGGACTCAAAAGTCATGACTATCACATATGGATTGAGCGGTTGCTCCCGGTCATGATTCGTGGCTATGTCCCCGAGGATGTCTGGCGAGTTCTAGCTGAATTGAGCAATTTTTTCCGTCAACTTTGTGCTAAACAGTTGTCTCACACCGTGGTAGCAGACATGGAGACACTAGCGCCCGTGTTATTATGCAAGCTAGAAAAGATCTTTCCGCCCGGTTTTTTCAATCCGATGCAACATATGATATTGCACCTTCCGTATGAGGCCCGGATGGGAGGTCCGGTTCAAAGCCGTTGGTGCTATTCAATTGAGAGATTCCAAAAGATTCTTCGGAATAAATGTAAGAACAAATGCAAAATTGAAGCATCCATAGCTGAGGCATATGTTTTGGAGGAGGTGTCAAACTTCACAACTAGATATTATGCGGACAATCTTCCAAGCGTGCATAATCCACCTGCCCGTTACAATCTTCCAGAAGAAGAATCAAATCTCAGCATCTTCAGAGGCCAACTAGGAAGTGCAAGTGGTGCTGCTAACAAGACCTTACAGCATGAAGAGTGGCGTTTGATTATGTTGTATGTCCTGACAAACCTTTCCGAAGTGGAACCGTACATTGAGGAATTTCATCGACGATTTTGGCGTGGTTCGAGGGAGGCTAACATTGAGGAATCCACTGCCCTTCTTAAGTATGGTGTGGGAAATGGCAATCCCGATTTCATTTCTTGGTTCAAAACTAAGGTATTTCTCAAATTAACTTTTAGTTAGTTATACCTTTCAATTATATCTTATATGCGACTAATATACATGTTCATCGCGTTTAAACCTATAGGGAAGAACCGACACGACAATGAGTTCCGAGTTGAGGCAAGTTGCGAATGGTTGTGCATACAAGGTTAAGACATTCAAAGCTTACGACGTAAACGGCTATCGTTTCCACACAACAAGCCATGAACAGAGCCGACCTAACCGAAGAACCACAAATTCCGGAGTTTTTACTCCGGGCACAGACGGGGTTGACTACTATGGACGACTCGAAGAAATATATGAATTGAGTTTTGATGGGAGCAAACCTCTTAACCCCGTTATATTTAAATGCCACTGGTTCAATCCCAAAGTAGTGAGACAGACTCCCGAACTTGGCTTAATAGAAATTCGTCAAGATACCACCTTGCCGAGTGAAGATGTTTATATTGTGGCTCAACAGGCAACACAAGTTTACTATCTGTCTTACCCGTGCAAAACCGTCGCACGTCTTAAAGGTTGGGATGTTGTGTATAAGGTGTCGCCACATGGTAAACTGCCTGTTCCCAACAACGAAGACTATAACATAGACCCGAACACATACGACGGAGAGTTCTTTCAAGAAGATGGGCTACCAGGCATGTTTGTTATTGACTTGACAGAGACGATGGAAGTAGATAACGAAAGTGGTGCCGATGCCGACGAAGGAGACGAGATTCATAATGGAAGAGACTTAGAACTGCTAGAGAGATTGCACTCAAGCACTCAACGTGATGACAACATTCCACCTCCTGAACAGTTGGACGATTACATCATATCACGTGATAGTGATGACGATACATATGATCCAGCAAATCCGGACGGCGATGACTATTTCTAGCAGCTGTATGAGAATTATGTTTAATTTTAGAATAAATGCGTTTAGAACACATTTCACGGTTTATCTAAAGTGATTTACTCTTTTTCGTAGCAGGTGATTGAAATATGGTGGGGGGTTTAAAGAAATTAATAAGTGCGGTAGTAGGAAAAGGCGGTAGATCCACTCCCTCTCAAGATGAGGTCGGGTCCTCATCTAGACCTCGAGGTAGGAGAACGAAGAAGTCAGCAGTGAGAGGAAAGGCACCCGCGCCCTCGAGTGACACTAGCCATATACCGGCATCCCGTCGCGACGATGATTACGTGCCGGATGAGGAGGAGGAGGAGCAGGCTAGGGTGGAGGAGGAGGAGGAGGTGGGGGCAGAGGGTGGGGAGGTTGGGGCAGAGGGAGAGGAGCAGACTACAGAAGCGGCTGCAGTGTGGTTGCGTGGTCCTTCGTCACTCCCGAGGCGACCAGTGGCAGTAGCTGATCGTCCGCTCATTCGACCAGATGGAAATAGGTAAGTTGTTGTAGCAAGTATATAATATATTCTTTTCGTTAGTTTAATTTTTAATATATACTAATACTTTTTAATGATATCGGGATAGGAACTAGATTATGGTTGAACGAGGAGGTCGTGAGTGCTCACGCCATGTAAACGGTATCCTCGGGCTTCTTATCAAGGAAAAGTTCCCTGGTTTGATATCTTTGGATGGGAGGACGGAGCCGGCGTACTCATGGAGGCACTATGAAAGTGCGCCGGACGCCCCTGACCGAGAAGGGAGACAATTTGCCCACCTAGCCGATCGAGTCAGGGCTGAGCTCTGGGTAAGTTTATTTTCTTAATATATGTGTCAATACTATTAACATGTGAAAACATATAACATTCTCTTTACATCCATATGCAGGATTTTTATAGATGTGATGAGGGGTATGCGGATCAGGCTGCCGCAGTTATTAACAGAGCCGCCAAGAAGCTTGTCACCGACATGCATTATGAGGCGCCATTCAAGCTGTTATTGACTTCTGCGCTCAGCACCGTCGAGAGAGAAAGAACAAAAAGGATGCCCGGACCACCTTTCTGACACGAGAGGAATACATGATGGTAAGTGTATTCTCGTGTATCTTCTAATACTTAATATTATGTCATTAACAAATTCACTTGCATCAAATAGGTCCCTCCACAGTGGTGTGCCGCTCATCTTGAGTGTTGGGGCCAAATTGTTGATAGGTGGTGTTCTGCCGAGTGGCAGAGCAGTCACGAGGCATGCCGCCAGCGACGCCTACTCATGCTGGGGGCAGCACACCATCAAGGCTCGCTGAACCTCGACCAGTTCAGGGCGAGATGGGTATGTAGTTACATGTTTCTTTTTTTCGCTTAATTGCACAATATAACTCTAACTATCTTCTTGTTTCAGTCAACGGCCAATGCGGGTCAGGAATGCTCCCAAGTCATGGCATATGCTCTGGCTCACAAAGGGAGGGCGGTTGAAGGCAATACCTATAATCCAAATGACCCCGCTGAGTCGTACACTAATCGGAATGCATATCAACGCCTCCAAGACTATTCAGAGATGGCAAGGGAAGTGCATGGCGCCGATTATGACCCAATCGCACATGACATCGATGGCGAGGTGGTCATGAGGGCTGGAGGAGGAAAGAGACATGGGCGATATTTGATGGGCGACGGCGCCATTGATACCCGTAGTACCCCCTCTCTATCTGAGGTGAGAGCTCGGAGCTCGACTTCCGGTCCGGGTATACGTCCTCGCCGAGACACATCTATGGGTCTGATTGCTGATCTACAGGTTAGTTCATTTTCATTAATCATCGAACACTTCACATTGTTTGTTTGAGAACATTAACTCTGAAATAATGTTTTGTAGGCCCAACTAAATGAAGAAAGATCACAAAGGACCGAGTGCAGACCCAGATGGAGGCTCGGCTGCAGGCTCAGATGCAAGCTCAGATGCAAGCCGAGATGCAGACCCAGATGCAGCAGTGGTTTGCGCAGATGGGTGGATCTTTCTCAGGTCATATGGGTCTGCCTGGACTTCCTCCTCAACCTCAACAATCTCCACGGACTCCATAGAGCGGCAATGTGAGTTTCTAATATTGTTATTCTCGGTTTTGTTATATACAAGTGTTCTAACTATTTTTTTTTCAGTTTCATCCATCGGCAGCAGGATCAAACACGCAGCCATCTCCACACACTGGTCATAGCGGTAATGATAATTTGTGAGGCGTGGTGTGAGTTGTCGTGATGAATTTGTTAATTAACTTAAACTTGTCACCGTTAACGCGAACTTGAACTTGTGTATCAATTTGAACTTGTATTTGTGACGTGAACGTGAAATTGTGATGTGATCGTGAAATTTGTGATGTAAATGTGATTTTTGTGATGTGTATGTGATTTCTGTGAATATCTGTGATTCAGTGTGAATTTTGGGGCAAATTTTGTGAATAAATGTGAATTTGTGATGCATTTTGTGATTGAATGTGTTTTTTGGATGAAATATGCAAGAAATAAATGAAAAAAAAAATTTAAAATTTTTTTGCCGAGTGTTACACTCGGCAAAGCCACCTGCAGTGCACAGAAACGTGCCACGTGGCACGTTTCTGTGCACTCTGGGGAGGCTTTGCCGAGTGCCTCCACGTGGCACTCGGCGAAGGGGGTGTGCCGAGTGCCACGGGGGCACTCGGCGAAGCCTGCCAGTGCCACGTGCCCCCCCCCGAGCCCCTTTCGCCGAGTGCCCCACGTGGCACTCGGCACACCCCCTTCGCCGAGTGCCACATGGGGCACTCGGCAAACCCTGCCAGTGCCACGTGCCCCCCCCGAGCCCCTTTCGCCGAGTGCCCCACGTGGCACTCGGCAAACCCCCTTCGCCGAGTGCCACGTGGGGCACTCGGCGAAGCCCCGTTAACGGCCACCCCGGCCGTCAACCGTGGACTTCGCCGAGTGCTATACGTGGCACTCGGCGAAGTCTATATTGCACTCGGCAAAGACTTCGCCGAGTGCCCGATAAATTGCACTCGGCGAACCCTCACGTCGCCGACACGGCCAGTGCCGAGTGGGGTTCGCCGAGTGTGGCACTCGGCGAAGCCTTTGCCGAGTGCATTGTGGGCTTCGCCGAGTGCCCTAGACACTCGGCAAAGCCCCACAGTCCCGTTGTGTGCGACACATGTGGCGTAGGCGTGTGGGTGGCAGGATCTACGAGGAGGCGATGAGATCTACGAGGGAGCAAGGGTGTGGTGAGGTGGCCTGGGGCGACGACACTGTAGGGCTCCGAGGCGATGGGGCGGGGCAACGCAGGGGCAGTGGGTCGATGGCAGGGCGCGGGCAACAGGGCGAGTGGGCGACGATATAGTCTCTTTGGCTAGTGGGATGATGTCGTCGTTTCAATCTTACCCATACCAAATCAACAATTAGATTTAGTTTGGTAACTGTTAGTATTTTTATTTTATACCTTGCAGATCTTCTCAAAAATAGTAAAATCGTTAAAAACATACACAATTAATTTAACTTGCATTATAATCTACAAAGGACTAGCTAGTTTTCCAACCCAAGATTGGAATTTAATTTCCAGACCTTGACGAAAAAAGTAATGTTGCATTAATTGACATCTCCTGAAGGCGTAATCCACCGTATCATGGTGGCGTTTGGTTCCCTGAACTAAAGTTTAGTCCGTGTCACATTGGATGTTTGGACATCAATTTGAAGGATTAAATTTGAACTGATTATAAAAATAATTACATAATTAGAGGATTATTCACGAGACAATTTTTTAAGCCTAATTAATCCATGATTAGCAAATGTTTATTGTAGCATCACATTGTTAAAACATGGCGTAATTAAGCTCATTAGATTCGTCTCGCGAATAATCCACCGATTATGAAATAGGTTTTATAAATAGTCTACATTTAATACTCCAAAATAACATCCAAACATTTTACGTAACGGGACTAAAATTTGAGATTAAAGAACCAAACGGAACGGCGCCTTAGTTGTAAGGTACCCGTACAGAGCTGAGAGTGATGTATAAACATGCATGCCATCTACTAGTATATATTTACCTTTCTGGAAAATGGAGTCACTGTTACCTTTTCTAAAAAGGGTTGATGGACCAGGAAACATATCTCTTCTGCATTATCAGAGGATCACAGGGAATAATATATTGTCGTTTGGCCCTTGTGTTTATCGTCTGATATGAAATGGACCTCCTGCATGTCTATTTTATCAACAGCTACAATGCTATCAAGCTTTACCTAACCTACTAACGTAGGTAAGAGCATCCCCAAAAGCCTCTCCATTTGTTCATTTAGCCAACTCTCTAAAAAAATTTATCTCCAAATCTGCTATACAGTATACAGTCCAACGAACTCTCAAATTTCAACATCCCTAAAAATTAACTCCTCGCTTTTAAAATCCCAAAATATTTCGAAAGATTTGATTTCTTTTTTGAAATCCCAAGTTATAAATCTTCGAATTTTCAAAATTTAGAATTTTTTTAAATTATATTTTATCTTCTTTTGAAAGATTTAATTTCTTTTTGAAATATTAAATTATAACTTTGTACATCTCAAGTTATAAAATTTTCAAATCCCAAAAGATTTTTTAAAAATTACTCCTCTCTTTTAAAATCCCAAAATATTTTGAAAAAAATATTTTTAAAAAAAACAAATTCTAACCTTAGAAATCTCCGAATTATAAAGTTTTCAAATTTTAGAAAATTTTAAATATATATATATATTTCTCTTCTTTTTATTTTTATTTCTCGTCGTTCTCTTTACCTTTTCTCTCTTCTTTTTCTTTCTTTCTTTATTTGGTTTTCTTCCTAGGCGCTCTTTTCCTCCTAGTTGTTCATCCGCAAAACCTCAATTTAGCCAGCTGGATGGCCAAAATTTAGTTTGGAGAGTCGAATAGCCAATCTTTTGGAGATGCTCTAACAGCTAAGTTCTCGATCTACGTCATTAGCTAGTTGATCTAAGTATCTAGCCGATAAAAAGTCGACAATTTGAATACATTTTATGTATGGACAAACAATGCAGTAACTTTGTAGCTTGTTTGGAACATCGCCGATCGGTGCATACACGTACGCAACAGCGGAGGCTCCACACATACGTGTCGTGAGCGACCCATCTGCATCACCGCTATATACCAAAGCAACTAAAAATAAAAGTGACCGACCGACCGACCGACCGACCCACCGACCGATCCGGCTGAGTAAAAGTAGGTGAAGTCTGGTTGAGCTTTCTTTTTCTTTTTTATTTTATAGTTCATAATTGAAACCATTAGGGTTCTCCTTCGGAATGGATGTTTTTTAAATGAATTTTAGAGCCCTAGATTGATATCAGCCTCACATTTAGTTCTACCTTTTTCATTGATGTAAGAAAAACAATAATAATTTACTCTGTTCAAAAATATATTGATATTTAGATTTATGCGCATATATTAAGGTTCTGTTTGGTTCAGATTTTTGAACCAGCTTCTTGGCTTGAAAGCTGGAATCTGAACCAAACAGCTCTTTTGGTCACCCAGCTTTTCTAGAATCTGTAGATTCTCGTAGTACAAATTTGAAAACTGGCATTTCACAGATTCTCAGTTTAGCTTTGAATGAATATTACCTACCATACTATTAAAACGTATTAGTTTATGTAAAATTTGAAAAAGTAAAAGTTTAGTAAAATATATAATTTTAGTGTAATTTAAAAATATATAGTTTTAACATAAACATTACCAAATTTTGTGATTAGAATGATTTACATGTAAAATTACATATTAATAATATAACTAAACATCACGAAGTACCTAAATATAAATCCGTAATTATTCTAACCAAACAACTTCTCAGCTTTTCTACAGCTCACAACAGTTATTTTAGAATCTATGGCTCAACCAAACACACCTAAGAAAATGTGAAATAAATATCAAATACCTTTTTGAGTTGGGTGGGTGTAGACCTAACATTCACATGTCACTACCTTAAAAGCAATATTTAAATATTAGTATATATGTACTTTAGATATAAAACCACTAGTTTTTCTTGACACATGGATCATCATTATCATTGACATGATATTTTGTTTTTTAATATTGTAATTCTTTTCCGTTGCAACGCACGGACACTATAATTTAAAAGCATGCTAGTTTATAGAAGGGAGATTTGCATTCATGCCGCATATAAGTTGGTGTAACTTGCTCTTTTGCCCTATATGAGTGTATAACATGTGGCCTTGGGTTCAGTTATCAAACACACATGACGTGACAAAAAAATAAACTTCACTAACTTTGTGGCATTAGAGCAAAAATTCCTTTACAGAAAGCGTAGGTATAATAATTGAGGAACTCGTAAAGCGGAAGCAAACAGAGTAAACGCCAATGCACGGTGAAAAAGCTGTACTCAAATTACGTCATAAGTAAGATTGTTATCCATGTTTAGGTGACTGATCGAGACCAGAAGAAATAAAAGTTTCAGACGATCGGAAGAACAACATAAAGCCCTGTATGAAAACATTAGCAGGAACAGAAGTTAGAGTTAGATTATAACCCTAAATTAACTCTGAACTAACTTTAGCCTTTGAGGTGTATGGATGCAAGGGTTAAAGGTTAGAGTTAGTTACTTTTTTAATCATTTGACTACTTTTCAGTTTGATTTAGTGTGGCTAGACTAGTCCCACTGTGTGGCTATGTGGGGACCCGCTGTGTGGTTGCATTGGAAATCTATTTTTTGGGTGAGCCTCACATAAACTAGCCCCAATTAGCACCTCTTGGAGGTGCTAATTTTTTTGATGGATTAGATTGAAACAGTCCAACTCTAATCCTTCTGAATAGGTATTTTGAGGTTAGTTGGTTTAAATCTAACCCAAACTAACTCATGATCTAATGAGCTCAAAAGCATCTAGCTACCTACCTATACTATACGCAAAGATCAGGACAATTAGTGGATTTCATGCAGCAGTGAATTGAAAGAAACCAGAAGCAAGCGTGCAGTGCGCAGTGGAGCTTCCACTATCGTCCTGCATACCATCTCTAGCTGCACTTGTCGAACGCTGCTAGCTATATACGTTCATGCCATCTCCATGATTAATTAAGGGTATGATTAATTAAGGGTGTGTTTAGTTGAGCGATTCAAAAAAACTGTTGTGAGCTATAAGCCGTGGAAAAACTGTTGTCATCTGTGAGCTTTAGAAAAACTGAGAAGTTGTTTGATTGGAATAATTGTGGATTTATATTTTGGCCGTGATGTTTAGTTATATTATTAATGTGTAATTTTACATGTAAATCATTCCGATCATGAAATTTTGTAATGTTTGTATTAAAATTATATATTTTTAAATTACACTAAAATTATATATTTTACTAAAATTTTATTTTTTCAAATTTTACATGAATCGATATGTTTTAATAGCATGGTAGGTAATATTCATTCAAAGTTCAACTGAGAATCTGTAAAATCTGAATTATATCAGCTTTTAAATTTGTATTACGAGAATATGCAGATTCTGGAAATGCTGGGTGACACCAAAAGAGCTGTTTGGTTTAGATTCTGACTTCCGAGCCAAGAAAATGGTTTAAAAATCTGAATCAAATCCTAAACAACGAACAATCTCATCTATCTCACCAAACTAATGCTAGCTCGATCGATCGAAGACAATAATAATCCATATATATCTTGGCGAATGAATAGTTAACTTTCTCGGCTAATCTTCGCCATGCAAACTTTGTATAGCTAGCTAGCTAGCTAGCTCAAGTTTGCTATGAAATTAACGGCATGCATGCATGCGTGATCGATCGATGCATGAAGAAGAGATCAGATGAATTGAAGTAGTGGTCGATGGGTAGAGCTATACTAGCTGGTGGTAGAGCTTAGAGCTTACGGCTTGCTGGAGGCCGGTGAGGTAGATGGCGAGGGAGCACTCGTCGCGGCCGGGGCAGAGCGCCTCCATCGTCACGTCCGTGATCGCCGGCGCCACCATGAACGTGGCGAAGAAGAAGAGGAAGCCGAACACCAGCAAGTGACCCATCTCCTCCATCCTCATCCTCTCTCTCACACACACCATGCTCCCGGCTGAACTCTCTCTCTCTCTCTCTCTCTCTCTCTCTCACACACACACACACACACACTGAAAGTGTGTCTTCTCTCTCTTTTCTCTGGTTGGATGGGACGAAGATTTATAATGGATTTGTAGTTTGTTTAGTTTAATAAAATAGTTCAAAATTTTATAAGCAAATTGCTCAAAAACACTCCTTAGATACCTTTAATCTCAGTCATCCATAGCTCCAGATCTAATATTTTTTAGAGTTTGATTCGACTGGTTCTAAAAAATTCTAGATTTAGAGTGATACTAAACGAGACTGAAGTAACCGTCGAATTGTTAATGATATCAGAATTGTGATTTAATTGATTAAAGGAACAAATTAATTAATTGCAGGAAAATTAAAGGGATCAAAGTATATATATATATATAAATGTACCTAGGTTGCATAGAGGAATAGTACTTCCATCTACACATCTCCAAGAGTGACACGTTGCTTGGTTAGCTAGTTTGCTCTCAAGGAAAGCAAAGTCTCCATCTTTTTTACTTTCCACTAGTATTTATCAACATTTAGCATGGTTTGGTAGGATCAAAGAACTAATTAATATCATTATATATATGCCAATGATAATGAGAGGGACTACATGTCAATACAAAGAATTGTGTTAGTAATTACAGATTCACCGCCGCTAGCTACTTTTAAAGTAGTATAAACTCTATTTGTTATTGACATATTTGTTATTATATTATTGTAATCTTTTCGTACTTCGAATCATGTCATTTTATATGCATTTTGGAACCCAACTAAATCCTATAAATATGCAACTATTGCCTCTTTTCACAGTTTGTACAATCCTGCCATGGTCTCCGCTTCTACGTGGATCTGTTCTTGAGGCTGCCTTGAGAAGGGAACACCCCACTGTACTCAAAGGGCCTGCTGTTCATGCCAAACGTCGTAGACGATGTCGATGGATTGGAGTATGGATGATTTGGCGCAACCTTCACCGTTGTTCTGGAGTCGACGCTGAACGAAGAGCTTGCTGACATTGTGCCAGGTTTGATCCCATTGTCCTGCATTATCAGCTCAATCTCCCTTACAATGCTGTTCATTGATGGCCGGTCAGCTCCTACTTCTTCAACACACTGCAATGCCAGCTTCAAGAACCTTGAGAAACCAATCAGGTTCCCTGTTCTCTGGAGAGCTGGGTCCATCACATCCTTCAGGCCATAGTACATGTGATCACCCATGTCCAGCGCCGTCTTCACCTCCCGGACAATGTACTTCTCCTTGTATATGGGTGGCCTGGCCACTATGAGCTCTAGGAGTACCACGCCGAAGCTGTAGACGTCGCTCTTCGCTGTGAGCTGCTGTGTCATGTAGTACTCTGGGTCAAGGTAACCCTGAAATGATGGCATGTGTGTCAAGGTTTTGAGCTAAGTTTCTCAAGGTTGCAAATGGTGGCATGGTTGCTACAAGAAACTTCTCTATGTCATACAAAATGCAGCCTTACCAGTGTCCCCTTGACGTTGGTGCAGAGCTGGCCCTCTTCACTGTCTGATACCAACAAGGAGAGGCCGAAATCGGCGACCTTTGCCGTCATCTTCTCGTCCAATAGAATGTTTGTGGACTTCACATCTCTGTGAATGATTGGAGGATTGGCATGGTCATGGAGGTATGCTAGCCCTCTAGCTGAATCCAGAGCTATCTTAAGCCTCCTACTCCAGTCTAATTGTACTCCTTTAATACCTACAGTAACAAATTTGTGATCAATTCATTGATAAAAGGGAAAGAATAATCATATGAAACAGGTAGAGTTTCTGGAAAAAAACAATTATGGTAGCTGGCTTCAACATTTAATCAACAGAGCACATAATTTGCACAAGTGCCCTGTTGAAATTTTCTTGATAAAATAATATGGGATATCTTACCGTAGAGGGCCTCACTCAGTGTTCCGTTAGATATGAGCTCATAAACAAGCATCCTCTCCCCCTTCTCAAAGCAGAAACCCACAAGACCAACCAAGTTCTTGTGATGAACTCTCGAAAGGAGCTCAATTTCTGTCTTGAACTCGAGCCCCCCTTGCATGGACCCTTGCTTAGACCTCTTGATGGCTATGAGTTGTCCATCAGGAAGCTTTCCTCGGTACACCTGTTTTGATAGGATCATAAGATTTGATAAGATTATGGGGCTATCCTAAAAAATGTGAGACAAAAATGTTGCATTTCCATTTCATCAAATGATGGCTTGCTTAATTACCGTCCCATAGCCTCCTGCTCCAATAGCATTGATCTCTCGGAAATCATGGGTGCTCAACCTGAGTTGTTCAAATGTGAAGCATCTAGCGCTCTTGATTTTCGGTGCTTCACCAATATCCTCTCCCATTGATCCCCATGACGCTGAAACAGCGAACAGAAAGATCAGAGAGGAAGTAAAACGACATTTGATGATGCAATCAGTAATGGAACTATGAGTTGCAATGAATTACCAAAAGGATCATTGATGGAACCAAGCTTCTGAGCCTGTTTCTTTTGCCACACGGCGTAAACCCCAACCAGTGCAAGCCCGACAACCAGGAGAACAGATCCAGTCACAACACCAATCAACACTGCTCGAGAAGCTGCAAGTGCAACAGCCACACATGAGACTGAGAGACTAGCTCATATGGTAGCATGAAAACGTCACTAAAGGGCCAAATCAATCACCTTTATCATGGAACGGATAAGGGTGTGCATGCACATAATAAGGCCCAAATATCTCTGGTGGCTTGTAAGTCTGAAGGGTCAGATTGAAGCAGTTCAGCACCTGGGAGTAGTTGAACCTCTTCTTGCCTACTGGACATGCTCTTATATCCACGTTTAGGTACGCATCATTGTTTGAGTACCCTAAACCTAGCTGGTTTGGGGTGCAGCTGTTCAGTTTGCTTGAGAGGTTATTGTGCAGATCAGGAAGGTACTTGATGACATCGCCGAAGGAAGGAGCTCTGAAGATGATGGATTCAAGAAAAGGATTTGCACATTGGACTTCGAAACGAGGCACGGGTGGAGGTTCAATTGTATGGCCAGTGCATGGCTTCATGCTGGACAGAAGTGAATCACCACAGACTGGGTTCCCTGTAAGCCTGGCAACAACAAAGAAGCAAGAAAGTTCTAGGTAATGTTAGTATATTTAAATAAAAAAAGAATGTTACTGAAAGGAACTAAGCGGTGGTACAAACTCGAGGAGATCTCCTTTTAAGCTGCTGTACACTGCAAGTGAGATAATTTTGTTGTTCCGGACATCAACATAAAGATCGTTGCTGATGTTGCCCATGTCAAGAGTGCCATTTAGTTGATTGTCACTCAATGCTCTGGAGTATGTTCAACAAGTCAGTAATTTTGGACTTAATACTGATATAGCTCCTACAGTTGTTGTTATATTGTCTTACACATATTGCAAGTTACGGAGACTGAAAAGTCCCTGTGGCAGTTGCCCAGAAAGCCCCACAGACTGCATTTTACTGCAACAAGAAAAAAGAACCAAGTATTATCATGTACTGTTCTTAAACTGCATAATTGTTGTATTCAGATAGCATTATAACTTACAGCGTCATTAATTTGTCCAATTTTGTGAACCAACTTGGAGCTTCAGAAGGCTCAAAGCTGTTGTTGCTTAGATCCCTACGGATAAAGCCATTTCACTTGTCAGTCAGTCATAGTGACAGAGAAAGTTCATATTTAAATGCCCTATTAAGCTTGCTAAGTTCTTACACATTTTCGAGCCCAACCATTCCGGTTAAATTAGGCATCAGTCCACTTAGTTTGTTGTTTGACAGCATTCTGGAGATTACCAAGAAAAAATGTTATGAACAACACAAAGTACTCAACTGAATAAAATTTTTCAAAAAAGGTTAGCAGCACGACATACAGAACATGGAGCTTAGTCAGGTTGTTTATTGCAGGAACTGAACCCGTGAAAGCATTGTCATTTAGACGACTGTGTTCAAAGAGTACATTAAGATGATCAGATTTGCAAAAAAATATCCACTCTGCATAATGAAATTCTGGAGAAAAGTCTCTGAATACTTACAGTACTTCAAGTTTTGGAAGTACCCCAATAGATGCCGGAATTGGTCCACTAAAATTGTTCCTGTCCAGAAGTCTGAATATGACAAGTAAGTCAAATTACATTACAAATCATAGAGGCATTGCAATGTGTGAATGCCTAGTATTTCGAACTTACATATGCTTGAGGGCCATGCTAGAGTTGAAAAGGTAATCCGGTATCGACCCTTGTAGCATATTTTGGTTGAGATGGCTGGAAAAGTCAAAAGGAAAAAGGATTAAAGGAATGCATGCGGATCAGATAATATATATGATCAACAGAAGACTTGTGTTACTTATGATACTCACAAGTGTTGTGCCATAATTAGTTGGTCAAATCCAGTTCCATGGTCCTTGGAGTTTGGAATTGGTCCATTCAACTTGTTATCAGCGAGGTCTAGCCAAGTAACCTTAGAGAGCTTGCCCAGAGAAGGTGGAATGTGACCAGTGAATCTGTTCGAGTTCAGAGCACTGTAGAGGGACAATTCAAGAAATCACATTCAGATCTAACAGATCGAGACAACGTTCTTAATTGTCAATAGGAATCCAAAAAAATGATCTTACAAGAATTCAAGTTGGGACAGGTTGCCCAGTTCGCTTGGAAGAGTGCCTATGAAACTGCAACCTATTAATGCTCTGCACAATAGTTCAAGTTAAACACAAGATGTTAACTCAGTAATTGTTTCTCTGCCACTGAAAAATGTTTTGTTCGTAGTTAGAGCACTCCCAATGTTTACTTACAACTTAGTAAGTTGAACCAAATTCCCAATGGCAGCTGTCAGTGTACCACCAAGCCCACTGTTTGAGGATAAATCCCTGCAGTGGCATTCATAAATTCAGTGACTCAGAGTCCTATTATCATTTTCTTCAATAATCACAATTCACAAAGCAGGAAAAGCGCAATCTATATTACTAATTATCTCGAGACTGAACCTACTTTAGAATGTACTATCTAAGAAGCTCTCTACAATGAGCTACAAAAACCGCTGGTTTCACAAAACAAAGTTATATGATGCCAACATGGTAGCACTTACAGGGTCCTTAGTGCAGTTAGGTTTCCAATATCATCACTGAGAGTGCCTTCTATGTTCACGCCGAATAGATTTCTGTGGCGTCGAAAATAATTAGTGCAAAACAAAAAAGAGCATCTTGAGCAGCTATCTATCAGAATGGTGGGAATCTACTCTACTCACAGTTCTGTGACCCTTGAGTTTTCGTCGCAGCGAATTCCATCCCACCTTGCGCTGCAAGGGTCGTCAGACTTCCCCCAGCTAGGTGGTACATTTTTCCATTTCTTCATCAGGGATTTGAGAGCAGCCACTGAAAGAGGCAAGGGCCAAGGACAAAACATGTCAACCAACTTTTAGGCAATCACCTGGATAAATAATTTAATTAATAGATTTTGACAGGCATTAATTGTCATTACATTTGAGCCAGCAAAGTATTCATAGTTGATTCACTAATGAGGTCAATTTCTCAATTAAAGCTTCACAAAATCTATTCGTAGAAAGATCAAACTATCAAAATTATAGTATCTTGCACCACCATGAGACTAAAAAAACACTACCTCAATTTCAAAATATAAGACTTGTGTATTTTCGAGAAAAACAATATTTATAACTTTTAATTAATAATTACTACTAAAAAAATTTATGTTTAATGTTATATATGTCATATAGTTAGATTGATATTTGAATGATTTTTTTATATGTATATATATATATATTAACTAACAGCCAATATTTTAAGTTAAAGATCATATAAAAAAACTTATAAGTTTATATCCAATATATCATATGGGCTATGGCAATCGAGTGCAAAGCAGCATTTTTTTACATACATCTTTTATCTGGGCAAATGTCTAGATAAATAACAGAACACGAGGAAAAAAAATGCCACTATAAGTATAAACTGAATTATATCACCAAGAAAATCTACAAAAGGAACAAGAAAACATATTTTTCCCTTCTCTAGTCATTTCTACCTCTATCCACTATCCAGACAAAATAACCAGCACCTCACAAGTCAGTGAAGTCACAACCCAAGAACCACCTGGAGCTGAACACGTATCCTTGTAAGCAGCTGGACACACTAAAGGAATAAAAAGACTTTGCCCAAATTACCGAACAATCCAGCAAAAAAAGTGGGGGGGAAACAACCTAGTGTGCATGGAACTATGAAGAACTACAAGAACCAGGAAGAAGAAAAATCTCCTTCGGAAATAAAGAAGCTTACCGTCTTGCCGGTTGGTGTCGGCAGAAGCGATTCTTGATCCAGCTACGCAGAAGAACAGCAGCAAGAACAGCCGCCTCTGCACCATCTCTTCCCTGCCTAGGCCAGAACCCCAAAATCGCAGCCCTTTTCTCTTCCAAGTCCCAACGTTTCACCGGGATCCTCTCCTGATGCTCCGCCTCCCTGCAGAAACGGAGCTTCTCTCTCTCCTATGGAAGAAATTTCCGACTTGAAAGAAGGCGAGAAGGAGAAGCTCGCCGACGCTGAAGTAGCCGTCTCTCCTCTGAAAGGTAGGAGCTTTCTTCATGTACTTTTGGGGGTACCCAGTCTCACTGGAATTTTCCAATGTTTCATTTTGACCTTCTCTTTTATTACTTTCCTCCGTGCATTCACGCATGCTATGTTTGACACTGTAAAAATATTTATTTTTCAAATCACGCGATCTTAAAATTTTGGTAGCTGTACTGACTAATGTTCACTGCACAAGATTGGTTCTTTCGAGTTTCTTGTGACAGAAGAATCCTGTTGCTAGTTGATACCAGCTGAAATGAAATATTTTACCCTGCATTTTCAGCTCAGGTCAGTTCAATGGATCTGAACTGATAGAAATGTTTTGAACCAGTGGTATGAATCCAGCCCAAATATTCACTTGCGTTAGTTTTCAGATATTTTAAACTGTTACTATCACACATGTTTAAAGGTTGGTTTTAGAGTATTCAAAAGGATTTGCAATTGTATTTATGTTTATCTTGGACCTCTGTTTGATGGAAGGACACGGATCTTAACCTGGTCAACAAACATGAAACACGCTGGCACCAACTGATGCATACTAGTCAACTAGCCTGCGTTAAAGCTACGTTTGGCGGGATTTGAGCTCCAGTTTCTTTGTCTTGTGAAGTTAGAGTCAAACTAAATATTTTTTTGAGGAGTAGATTCTACTGAAACACTCCAAAAAATGAACTGAAGTGGTGGAAAAAGTTTTAGCTAAAAAATGAACTGAAGTGGTGAAAAAAGTTATAGCTAACTTCAAGTGTTTTACTCTAACTTTAATATAGATTTCAAGATCCGGAGTTTTACCAAACATATTCTAAGGCTATTAACAGTGTGGGTTTCATAACACTTTCTTACAAAGGTCACATCAGCTTTATAACTGAATGAAATACACTCTCCCAGTGGAGAGTTTCATTTCACTATTTACTAAGCTAACCAGTATAATTAAATGCAATTAGCTCTCATGAAATACCCTCTCTCTGATGAAACGATTTGGCTCTTAGTGAGTGTTTTATTTCGTTTCATGCGTCTTGGAAACGAGTTAGCATCATGTCATGGTGATGACACTACTTCTTTCTCTTTTCTCGTTAATTGAATGTTATGTCAGCAAAAAAAATCTGATGTGGCATGGTAATTAATACCATAAAACACTCCATAAAACCTTTTGTGAATAGCGTAAACATCATCTCGTGTTCTCTGCTACGGATATTTTAAGAAAAAAATATGTGAGGACTAGACATTGACAAATAATGGTGGTGATATTAAATGTTTTGGCTCCAGCAACCATGCATGCATGCGCCTTTGGTATTATTCAGAGACAGCAACTCGACGATAGGTTTGTTGACCATCTCCTCAATCATCAACGATAAGTACAGTTGCGGAGTCTTCTTAGATAGCTTTGAGCACCTAGAAGAATATCTTCAAAAGCCTTTTTATTTTCATTTTCTATTTATTTATTTAGTCAACTCTCTAAAAATATTTCTCTCCAAATCTGTTATATACTCCAAAGACTATCTATTCTCAACTCTCTAAACAATTTATTTCCTCTTTTAAAATTTCAAAAATATTTTCAAATATTTGATTTCTTATTTTAAAAAATATCATTTATCAAATTTTAAAATTTGCTAATTGTATACATTTTTTATAAAATTTATTTTATTTTATTTCTTTTTATATTTATTTTTCTTTTTTATTTTCTTTGTTCTCTTTTCTCCCTTTCTTTCTTTCTTTCCCCGTTGCCTGTGCCACGTTTCCTGCACAGCCACTGCATGCTACCACCGAGCCTGTGGGGCCCACGAGTATCCGGTTGGTCATTCTTTTGGAGTGTGTTTTTTTACTTGAATGGCTAAAATTTGGTTTTGAGAGCCAAATAGTCACTCTTTTGGAGATGCTCGTGGGTGTTTGGTTACCGGATTAAATTTTAGTTTTTGTCACGTCAGATATTTAGATACTATTTTGAAATATTAAATGTAGATTATTTATAAACACATTCATAATTGATGTATCATTCACAAGACGAATCTAATGAGTCTAATTACGCCGTGATCTAATAATGTGATGCTACACTAAATATTTGCTAATTATAGATTAAGTAGGCTTAATAGATTCGTCTCACGAATAATCCTCCGATTCTACAATTATTTTTATAATTAGTTTATATTTAACCCTTCAAATTGATATCCAATCATCCAATGTGACACGGACTAAACTTTAGTCCATGAAATCAAATACCCCCTAAGAACTATAGAGAAGTTAATGTTTTCTCAGCTTGTGTATTGTAGTTTATTTTTAAATTTTATAGCTACTGATTTTCACAATATTCAGCTTCAGATTCCGAAAGTAGCTGCAGAGAAATTTATTTGGCTTTCTAGCTATGCTGTGATTGAGTTAGAAAATGAGGAATAATAAGCATTATATTAGATGATACGGCGCACCCATGGAACATAAAATATAAAATCATATAAAATATAAAAATCGTATCTTAATACGAAAGTATTGCAAATATAAAGAAAAATAAATAAAAAGGAAATGGGAGTATTAATAAGCAAATCTAGGTGGAATCTTAAATAGAATTTCCGTACGTAGTATAGTGCAGGGGCGGAGCTACAGTCATGGCAGGGGGTTCCCAGGAACCTGGTACAAAATTTTTTTTAGTTGTTATTAGTATTTTTTTACCCTTTGTGCACCCCCTTAGACTCAATACGGTGTACCGCTTAAAGTAGTGCACCCCTCTCAGTTTGTCTCTAGCTCCGCCACTGATATAGTGTATTAAAGTATCCTGAAAACCATAGATATAAAATGAAGCGATCAGGTTCTGCAGAAAACTCCTTAGCTATTGGTTTCTCAACATCAGCAATATAAGTCACAACTTCATAAATATTACTGGTGTTGAGAACATATATCAGCAACATAGAAAAGGAAAAGGAAACTCAATTTGAGGTTTACAATTACAATCTGGCATTGCAATAAAAAAGGAAGCAGGGCCGCAGAAATTCATACTAGTATGAATTATTAATAATGTCTTAATGTTGGTTGATTTAACTTGAACTCGGATATAAAAACTGAAGAGACAACCAATGATTACAAATCCTTTCAATCCCACGCAAGCTGAGTTAGGGCTTGATTGTTTCAGCTTTTAGCAGCTAGAGAATCTCAGTAGCTAGCTAATCTGAGTAGCTGGTGTTTTTCAACTTCTAGATTCTAGTTCATTCTCAGATTCTGCAGCTACTGATTTTCACAATCATAGTCTTGAATCTGGATCGTTTGTTTCCACATTAGATTCTAGAAGTAGTTGCATCTGTCAGAAACTGAAACAAACAGACTCTTAGTCTAATAGACAACAAATGATTAATCGGATCAAAATGTATTCCAATAGGTATTTGCCTACTTCAAGATATCATTTGAGCAACAATAAATAGATACCTCCCTACCTTGATCTTAGAATCATTCGCCATGTGCGTGTGGTCTCACTGACCAGTGGGGCCAGATCTTAGTTGCAACCTGGTATTGTTTTCCGGGCCCAAAAATAAACCTAACAATCCTATGAAATCAAAACTAACTCCAAACAACTCCATTCAAATATCTAAATCCATCTAAAATTCCAAACTTCACTTTGGAACTACTATTTTTTATATTACAATTTGCTAAAAATCAATTTTTTATATGTCACTAAAAGTTTACCTATTTTCTTAGCCCACGTATTAGTGAAAGAGCGAATGACAAATTAAAAAATCATATGAAACAGAAGTATTGTTCTAAGTTACATATTATGGAACATAACTCATGCATATGAAAACAATACAATATCTCATTTATGAAAATCGACAGTGTGCATGTTCATTTTTTATATCTCATAAATGAAAACAATACAATATAAATACACGTGTAAATACACAAGGGACGAATTTAGTAGACTTTTGTCGTACTTTACCACATATACCCTAAACACATTTCTTGCTCCGTATTTCAACCGTATAATACACGCCTGCATAAACAAAACGCATATGCGTCTAGTGAAACCGATACAGTTCTGTAAATTCACATTAACATCTTTGTGTGTCATAAGAAAGATAAAGATGCAACCGATCAAGCAAGTGAAGATGTCCCTTGACCCAATTTGTATACGCACAAAGTGCGGCAAAAAAATAAACATCTCTTAATTTTGTGGCACGGAGCGAATATTCTAAATTCTTTTTTTACCACCCTCCATGTGTATGACATGTGCCTTTTGATCCAATTATTATACATAAATATTGTAAAAAAACCCGGTTTGTTCGGTTAATCCCCTTGGGAAGGGGATTGAGTGAGATTGAGAGGATTTAAACTACAATACACTTCAATCCCCTTAATCCCTTTCTAATATCCTTCAATCTCCCCCTAACCAAATAAGCCCTAACTGACATAATAGCAAATACTCCTAACATTTTCCATTACACCGGGCAGCTCCGTATAACGAAAAAATTTCTTTTTTGGTATTCTAAAGATGTATATTTTTATTGATATTAGGACATGTTTGGTTTCTATGGACTAAAATTTAGTCCACTATTTTTATGCACTTTTAGTCCCTAATACCTAAACAGGTAGACTAAAAATTGGACTAAAAGCTTTAGTCCTCTAGTCCATATGAGATGGATTAAACTGGACTAAGTGAGCTTTGGACACTTCTACCACTCATTAAAGTGTGTTGAAAAAACCCATGCCTCTTATTGGAAGGGTAAAATAGTCTTTGTTCAACTCTATTTATGAATTTTAGTCCATAAAACCAAACATATAATGGACTAAACATTAGTCTTTGGACTAAAAACCAAACACCACCTTAGAACATCTCCATTGTAATTGCTATTTTGACTTGCTATTTTGCTATCCACTCCAATGTACTTGCTAAATGTGAATTGCTATTCAAATGAAGCTATATTTAATCAATTTATATATATGCAAAGAAAGTGAAACAATTAAACAATCTCAATATTCAATGGAATAGCAAGTTTGATTGGCTTGTTATAGCATCTCTATTATACTTGTTATTTTTGACTTGCTATTCATAGCAATGACAAGCCTTTTTATTCAAATTAACTTGTTATTTTACTATTCACTCCAATGTACTTGCTAAATATGATTCTCTATTTACATATAACTATATTTTATCAAATTATATATATGCAAAGAAAATGAAAATAATTAAACAAACTCAACATTCAATGGAATAGCAAATTTGGTTGGTTTGCTAGATGTAGCAAGTGTGGAGAGAGGAATAGCAAGCCCCCTAAAATAACAAGTCAAGTAGCAAATACAATAGAGTGATTTTTTTATCATACTTGCTATTTTAGGGAATAACAAATGTGATAGCAAATACAATGGAGATGCTCTTACACTCATGAAACTAACAAACAGACCTACACTTTTTTTTTAAATATCAAAATCAGGACCCAAATCATAATCATAAGCTAATAATTAATAGACGAATTCCCTTCCTCTCTTCCTTCCCCGTCCCCGGCGAGTCGCCGGCCATCCCCGAGTCCAAACGCTTCCCGTCTCCGCCGCCCTAGCGTGAAGAACCCAAATTCCCTCCTCTGGACCGCGAAATTCGTTGGCTTCTCCGCGTGGTTTCGTCGAGCTCGGCGGAACCGTCGCGGAGGCCGAGTTGGAGGCGGCAGGCGGCGCGATGGGGGCGAACGCCGAACCCACGGGGCCTCTGGGTGGGCCCCAACGCAACCCCTCCCCCGCGTCGCTGGCCCCGCAGCACGCCGTGGCCGCGAGCACCGCGGCGGCGCTGCGCCACGACCCAGGGCTCGCCGTCCGGTGGACGCCCGAGGAGCAGGCCACGCTCGAAGGAGGATTGGCAGGTGAGCTCGCGGGATTTCCTACCCTTGCCTAATCGTATTAAGCGAATTTCTGGAATTAGTCCGTCCTTCGACTCGCTCGATAGGTAGTCGGAGTTGGGAGTCGAAGAGCGTTGGTAGGTAGCGCCTTGCATCCGTTGTGGTGGTGTCTTGGAGAGGGTTCCTGGAGCGTGCAAATGTGGTTTGGGTGGTGGTTCTCTACTAATCTACTGTTGTATCATCTAGATTGTACTTGTTTGTGATACGAGTAATTTTCTTTACTTTTACATTGGGAATGGACTGTTTACCTTGTTTCCTTTCCCTGATAGTTATTCTTCGTTAAGAATATTTGCTTACCATATAGGATAATAGTTGTTCTTGGTTAGGTTACTCTATTGCCATATTTTGTTCAATGACTTCATTTTTGTCACTCACGGGAAAGTGATTTTAGTATGTTTTCTGTCATTTATAATAGAGTAGAATTTCACAGCTGTAGCTGCTATCATCAAGGATTAAGTTCCTTTTCCATATGTGTTGGTGGTGTCTTAGGTCATGCAAGTTTCTGCATGACTTGTGAACAGGACCAGAAAATGTTAATGCTCATGTGTTTGTTGAGAAACGGAAAACTGTCTCAGTCTTCAGTTGTTGTGTTGGAGTTTTTGTTGGGTAATTTTTAGTGGAAAGCAATAAATTAACACCGTGACTTGTGTTGCAGTACTAACATATTATCTTCAAAATATAGGCAGCCATTTGTTGTCAGGTGGTAGCGATTAAATCGTCATGTCTTTACTCAGTCCTAGAGGCTTGTATTTAATATTAACATGCAACAAGTTGTTCCGGGAGTAAATGTGGTGGCAGGTTATGCACTTGGAGAAAACGTTAAGTGCGCCACTAGTCATTATCACAATTGTGGTTAGATGCAACACATAGCGAACTTGAATTGCCATGTTCTAGTATTATCCTTGTTTAAGTTAGTTCAAACTTCAAACCCTCCAATTTCTGTAGTTATTTGTAACAACAATTAAGTGAATCCATCTTTCTTTCTGAGTTCTGACTGCACGCTGCTGTAGCTATGCTGCTGATGCAGTTGTAGTACGATATGCAAAAATTGCTATGACTCTGCCCGACAAGACAGTGCGAGATGTGGCCCTCCGTTGCAGATGGATGGCTGTAAGTTGGACGCTGATCACCTTCTGTGTTTGTTGTTAAGGCATCTAATTGTTTTCTGGACACTTGAAACTGAAAAGACAACTTTCTTCATCTTTTTCTATGATATGAAGAATGCTGCATAGGCCATTTATATTTGTTTGCACTTTGCACTTTTTCCCTTTAGCTCCTAAATATATAAAAATTGTAGTTATGAGAGTTGACACATGAGTTCATGTTTCAATTCGCTTTATTAAGTAATTATCTAGTGCATAATGCATCATACTTTATGTGTAGAAAACATCCTGTGTTAATTGGCCAAATTGGAATAATTTAGTATCTGATGTTGATCTTTCTTCATGCTCATTATAGTGATACTCTGGCTTAATTGTTTAACTCAGTCTAATATTTTCCGCTTTGTTTTTTTTTCTTAACCATTGATGTCATGATGTCCTGTTACCATTTTCTTGTGCAGTTATCAGATTCATATTGTGCATTTAACAAAGAATGCTACTTTCTAGCAATATATCTGTTGGACTATGGATAAAAGCCCCCACCTCTCCCACTATAACGCCTAGGTTTTATGGTTAGGTTGGCTAGGTGGGGTGAGCTAACATTGGTATCAGAGCCAAGGTCCTGGGTTCGAATCCCCCTGGCCACGCATTTCCGCATTTCCGCTGCGTGATTTCCCCTGCGCCTATCTAGTGTGCTGAGACCTGTTGCGGGCTACGCCGGGTCTCTAGAACCTGCTGCGGGCTACGTCGGGCTCGCACGCCGTAGGGGGAATGTTGGACTATGGATAAAAGCCCCCACCTCTCCCACTATAACGCCTAGGTTTTATGGTTGGGTTGGCTAGGTGGGGTGAGCTAACATGGTATCAGAGCCAAGGTCCTGGGTTCGAACCCCTGGCCACACATTTCCGCTGCGCGATTTCCCCTGCGCCTCTTTCGTGTGCTGAGACCTGTTGCGGGCTACGCCGGGCTCGCACGCCGTAGGGGGAATGTTGGACTATGGATAAAAGCCCCCACCTCTCCCACTATAACGCCTAGGTTTTATGGTTAGGTTGGCTAGGTGAGGTGAGCTAACAATATCCATTACCAATAACCTATTAATCACTATCTCCAATATATGATACTAGTCAGAGGCCTGTGCTTTGCAACAGAATCTTATTTTATAATAGGTTTTTATTTTCACACAAAATACATAAATTAAAAGACTGAAATATAATACAATTTTCTTTTTATTCTTTTTCCTTTTTTTTCTTTTTTTTTCTTTTCCTCTTTTCTTCTTTCTTTCTCACGCAATGAGCGCATGCATGCACAGGGGGCGGGCGGTTGCATAGGGGGCGCAGGGGGCGGGGCAGTTGAGCGCACGTTGCGCTTGCGACGGGCCTGGCGGTTGCACCGGTTTTATTAGGGCGGTTTTATTAGGGCAGTGCACCGGTTTTTTAGGGTATAAGTTTTAATTGGTTTTTTATGGGAAGTGAGAGGCGTGGACGGAGAGGAGGCTGCGGACGGACGACCACTATCCGCTTTATATTAGTTAAGATTTAATATTTTCTTCAGTGCGCTATCATCATCTTCATCTCCTTCTCTAATACAAACCATTAGATCTACATACTCATTACATCAGTACCAAAGTCAATCCACTGTTTCAAAACCAGTCTTCTTTCAGATATGAATCCTTCCAAGTTCCAAGTCATTGCATCATAGTTATTTTTGAATTGACCAGAAGGTGTAGGCTTGTAACCAAGCAAACCAACCATTAATTCTATCATCACCAAGTATTCATGTTTGGTGATATTTTCAAAAAAATCCATTTAATAGTTCTTATTATTGTATATGCTGTAGTTCTTCCGCCTAACAAGTTATATTATATGAAATTATCAACATTTCATCTCTTGCAGAAAAAAGAGAGTAGCAAGAAAAGGAAGGAAGAGTTATCTAAGAAAAGCAAAGAAAAGAAGGTTGTGATCTGTCTCGTTTACCATACCCTCTGATTCACTTTTTTATCTTTGCCTTTTTTTATTAGTCATGTTATTTATCCATGAAAGAGGAACCTGAGTTCTTTATTTTCAGTGAGTTTCAAAAGGCAGATTTCTGTGTTCTTTATATGCTTTACCAAACCTAAAGGCAGAAACACACAAAGTCATGTAGTTGGCAAATGCTTACAAGCTACTACTAGAAACAATTCTTAATAAGATTTTTTTCCATGATTAAAACATTTAATATTGTTTACTAACCTGTAGGAAAAGGCTAGTGATTCTTCAACAAAAGGGCCAGCTCACTTGGTTTCACGACCTAATGCACCTCCATATTCCCTTCCTGTTCTTCCTATGGATGATGATGATGTGTCATACAAAAGTAAGTATTTTGTTGAGATTAAAAATCGTATATGTACTGTAATTTATTGTTGAAT